>CM034541.1:222896-271411 GCA_020002185.1 Paraescarpia echinospica | reverse complement strand
GCGTTTCGTCGCCGCCGCATTTTTTCGAACTCTTTACATGTCGTTCTAACGTCGACTGCGTCGCGTAATAACGCCCACATTTCGGACATTGCCATCTAGTAGGCGATGGTGGTGGCATTCTCTCTAATGATATTTTTCGAGCTTCGCTATTTATAACGGCGACGGTGACGGTGACGGTGTCGGTGGTGGTAAGTACACCCTAGCGGGAAGAACCCTAGCGGTGGAATGCGGTTTTTCTAACTGTGTGGTCTAACCCTAGCGGTAATTTTCTAACTAGTGGTACGACTAGCGGTGGAATGCGGTGTTTCTAACTGTGCCCTAGCGGTAATTTTCTAACTAGTGGTACGACTAGCGGTGGAATGCGGTGTTTCTAACTGTGCCCTAGCGGTAATTTTTCTAAGCTTCTAACTATTGGTACGACTAGTGGTGGAATGCGGTTTTTCTAACTGTGTCCTAGCGGTTTTTCTAACTAGGTAACTCGGAAACGGAAAGTACATTTTCAACGTTTTATTCGGTACTCTTACAACATTCAAACACAGCGTGAAGTCTTCGTTTCAATAGCAAGCAAATGTTCTCTATTCTACTAGTGTTCATTCATTCCAGTCCGCTCCGGCGTTGCACGTACGTGTGCACGGCCGACTCGAGTTGCACGCGATTAATATAATCGCGCCAATTCTTTCCCAACAACCAGTTCGACACAAACTGTACCAGATACAATTCTCCTGCACGGCCCGTTTGCGGCTGCTGATCGCCGGAAGAAATCGACACCGTAGTCTCGCTTAGTATATGCACTAATCTCGTAAAACACGGGATGAGCGATCGACGTAGGAACGTTTCCATAACGTCGTTGAAATACCGCGTCACAATACAGCCCGGCTTATCGAAACGTTGCATGTAGACGCGATTCGGCCGTCCCGCGCGATAGCCAGGCATGTGAACGTAGGGGCAGCCTTCATTCGGTTCGCATATCCCGCAATGATCCCGCGCCTTCTCCAGAACCATTTCGCCGATAGTCTCGGCGATGAGATCCATAGCCAGTCGTTCGTAACGTACGATCAACTGACTCCGGCTCGGCACGACGAGTTGCCGTTGACACGTCCCCAGCTCCTCCGATACGCTCCAGTACGACGGTCCCATCGTCCCCAGGCTGTCGTTATACGTCGGTGGAGGGGGGCGCGTTCCGATCGAGCCCAGCGCCTCCTCGATTATCGCCTCCAATACGCGAGCGTCACGTACTCCTCCGCCGCCGCCGCCGCCACTACCCTACAGCACAAAGCAGTTCTACTCTTTACGGCTAATCACCGTCAGCAACGCGTCTAGGAAGTCACTCATGGTGCGTTGTTGCATCAGAGCGTCCTACAAACACATTATTATGATTAGTCCTCCTTCTCCTCCATCTTTACTGACCCCGGCACACCCCGTTCCAACAACGTTCTTACGAACGCTGCAACCACGTCGTACTGAGCGCGAATCCTTTCGTTGTTTGCAAGCATTGTTTGGAGCACGCAGCGCACTTCCTAAAGCATATAAAGCACAACTGTTAGTACATCAAACTACTACGAAATAGGCTTGCTTTATAGGATAACCAAAACGCTTTTATATATTTTTCGGCCGACTCGGCTAATAGTTCAAAGCTCTGCTTGCTTAGTTCCAGCCCCTGACGATCTCTCATTCGTTGTCGTTCGTTGGCGTGTTTCAATAAATCTACCAGTAGCGGCCAATTTTCCTCCTCCTCTTCCTACAAGACAACAACAACAACAACATTAGTCGTCGACGTATCTTTTTAGTGTGCGCACTGTATACGAGGGGTCCCCGTTCCAACTCGTCTTCCGCACACTAATCTCCACTTTAGTACCGGTTAACTCGAGCACGGTATCGGAGAGGTCCTCCTCGTTCAATTCCGTCAGGTACTCGGCCGTGAACTCGACGAGATTAGACATTTGGCTATCGAACAACGTAAGCCAAAGCTCATCTTCTTCCTCCTCGCCGTCCTTCACCATCACACGCAACGCGAAGAAATATTTCGGTACAAACACTTCACCGTGGGTTCGACATATCAGGACCCCGTCTTTGTTTGTCCGTAATTTCCGGCGACAACGGGAACATCCCATATAGGTGGTGCCGGGCTCGCCTTTGTACGAGATGGCCTCGATCGTAACGGGCGACAGGATTTTATAAACACCGTTGACGGCGCACTTCAGATGTCTCAGACTCACCGCTGTGGCGCGTGTCGACGCAGCCGCCGATTCACGCTCCATAGAACCGCTCCGCGACAGCACCGGGGGCTGCTCGGCCGTCTCGTCGGGGGGCTCCAAGCGCGCCTCTTCGGCGCTTCTCTTTCGACCGACAGTCAACGGAGCCGCGATCAGCGCAACGGGGCGCTTAACGGGTGGTGACACCCCCGTTGACAAGGCTGCTAGCAGTGCCGAAGGTTGACTGCTGCTGCTGCTGCTGGCCGCCGCTGTCGCCGCCTTCATCGACTGCTTACGCGGTGCCTTCGACTTTTTGGTTGTTGTTGTTGACTTTCATCCGCCATGTTGCGGAAGAACGTCTGCTGCTTGCTGCTCTGTAGAAAGAATACACGGTTAGAAGTTCGGCGTCATACAATATAACATTTTTCTCACCCGTTTTATACCTTCTCCAAATAACACGCATGCGCACTTCACCCTAATACGTCATCCTACTCAATTATCAGCGTGCGTGCCTCGTACATTTCAGACATTTTGTTTTCGAAAAAAAGTATCCGGTCACGTCGGTACATTCGCCGTTAAATCTCTCCTTACATCGATTTTCTCTAATATCGATGCACCTCGCGTTTCCTGACCCCACAGAGAATCTATACAACGTTTAGTTTCGTGCTTTTAACGTTTCGTTTATTGTTTTTGAAATGTCATTGTCTACACTATAACGCGCATGCGCACTTCACACTCATATCCTGATCTTTTTTCAATTATCGTCGTGCATACTTCATCCAACTCAGGCATTTTGTTTTCGGAAAAAAGTTACCGTTCACGTCAGTGCATTCACTGTCAAATGTGACTTTTAACGCGAATTTCTCTAATATCTATGCATCTCGTGTGTCCTGATCCCCCAGCGATCTTATACAACGTTTTATTTCGCGCTTTTAACGTTTCATTTATCGTTTGTAAAAATCCATCATTCTCCGTTCACATTCCAACTCGTTAAGTCACGCGCAACAGATGTCACACATGTGCGCTTATCGCATTCCGTCTACTCTCCGAGGAATTTGTTTTAGGAAAAAGGTTACCGTTCACGTCAGTGCATTTATCGTCAAATGTGACTTTTACCTCGAATTTCTCTAATATATACGCATCTCGTGTTTCCTGACCCTCCAGTGATCGTATATAACGTTTAATTTCGTACTTTTAACGTTTCGTTTAACGTTTGTAAAAATCCCTTTGTTCTCCGTTCACATGTCAATCAAACTCAGTCGTAGTGTTATGCGCCGCCGCCGCCGCTGTTTGACGACGCACACATTTCATACACGCTTTTACAAACACGCAGACACGACGTCTCCACCACATTGCTCTAACAAAATGGCCACAACAAAACCACGGTAGGACAGTGTTGTAAGATATTTAAACAGTGCTTACTATAGCATGCATGCATATTGAAATGCACGTTTTTAATGTTGTAATGCATTTAAATGTTTTACTAGTAAATGCACGTTTGTATTGCATGTTTTTACTAGTTTTACCGTTTAAACATACATGCATGCATTTTATTTAAATGCACGTTTTTATAGTTGTGTTTAAATGCATGTTTTTATTGTTGTATTATTTAATGCATGTTTTACTAGTTTTACCGTTTAAACATACATGCATTTTATTTATAAGTACATTTTATTTAAACAATGCATATTTTACCAAGACAGTATTTAATTGTAATTTACCGTTTAAACTATCTCACTCATTTTATTCATCCTTTGTTTATTTCATAGACCGATCCAACTGCCTACAAAAGAAACATACACGCCTCGTAGGCCGATTGTGCTCCCCCCCGGCGCATCGACGACGTCGACTCAAGCAACATGTGCGGTCGCGCCGTCCGTCCGTGTGCCTTCGCCACCTGTTACGTCGCCCCACAGTGACGATGATGATGATGACGACATCGTCCCCGATATGGCTCGAGTGTTTCTCGTCAGACAGCCAAACGGCTTATGGAGGACGCTAACGCCTCCGGAACTCTATCGGCGGGAAGGCTTCGGTCTTCCGCCGGAGATCGGCTCCCCGCCGGAGACCGACAGGCGACAACCCGTCGGTCGCGGACGAATACTACAATACTATACTCAATAAAAATATTCCAGTCACTACTCACGTTTTCACGCGTCTATTTTCAATGCAGAAACACCCTACTGAATGTTAGTGTATTTAATCCCACGACTAGATGTATTTAAACGCATTGCGTTCGTTTTAATCCGTCCACCAGAACAACGTTGTTTACCGTTAGTCATCCAGGGGTCAAAGACCAGTAGGCCAGCAGCTCTTATCGCTGCAGCAGTCGTCGTCGTCGCTCTTGCTGTCAACATCACATACGGGGACATCTCAACGTTTATACAATGGTTTTAATATACAATGGTTTTAGCGTGGTTAGCGTATTGCTTACGTCAGCACAACTCCTACCCCAGCGTATTGCTTACGTCAGCACAACTCCTACCCCAGTTATAGGTGGTCCACTTAACGTTAGCGTGGTTATAAAGTACGAAACTAAACTTATATACTTTAGCGTGGTTATCAAGTACGAAACTAAACTTGTATACTTTATTATTAAACGCATTATTGCTTACGTCAGCGCGCTCTAGGTACGGCGTTGATCGCTAGGACTACAAATACTCTCTGCACTCACCGCTAGGTGGCATCTCTCTAGTGTACTGTCAATCATCCAATTAGTATCAAATTACATCGCTCATCAATCACGTTTTTTATAAGTAGGTTTCCCAAACTCATTAGTGTCAAACGCAAAGGCTTTGATCTTTTTTATACATAGGATTAGTCTCGCATTATTGCTGACTCAGCGGTGTGCACAAATCGTTTAGTGGTCATTAAATTCATTTTTATAAGTAGGATTTTGAGGTCCAAGAGCCCTTACTACCTACGCACGCACGTGATGTAACTGCTTCAAGTCACGTTCAATTCTCGTAAGTCTTACACAGAGTTTAGCGGCTAGACTTCGTGAGATTCAAAGCGACGCATTTTGAAGTGTGTCGGACAACGTCCCAGTAACTATACTTAGTTCTATCCCTGTGTTATCCAGCGGCCGGACGTTGCCGCCTTGTTTCAACTTGGTAATCAATTTGTCCTAGAAGATCGCCTGTCCATGGCGGTTCTGTGTCCACTCAAGGTACGACTTGCTCAAGATGCCTTCAAGAGTCCGCGTCACCTGTGACGCGGGGATCTTGCGAAGGATGATGGGAACGATGACGTCACGACCCTCGCTGTTGATGCAGCTGCGCGCGAGATGCATCTCGAGGAGGCACCAGTTGCTGGCGAGGAAGTCAGGAGACAAGATGAGCACGGTGTTGCGAGACATGTCGATGCTTTTCCGGATCGTCTCCTTGAGTACACTGCCGGGCGGTGGTGGAGGATGGTGGAGACGTTGTTGTCCTCCATTTGGCGCAGAAGGTCGCCGCATACCCAAGCGCGGTCGTTCAAGTTGTAGCAGATGAACGCGTTGCGTTTGTACTTCCGGTCACGTGGGGTTGCGTCGGTTGGTGCTAGTAGATAGTAAGCGCTGTTGGACCTCAAAATCCTACTTATAAAAAACAATTTAATGACCTGTCAAAAGTTTTGAATCATTACTAATAAAAAACGCGTGATTGATGAGCGAGTCGCCGGAAACCTACTTATAAAAAAAGATCAAAGGCTTTGCGGTGACACTAATGAGTTTGGGAAACCTACTTATAAAAAACGTGATTGATGAGCGATGTAATTTGATACTATGATTGACAGCAGTACACTAGAGAGATGTCACCTAGCGGTGAGTGTAGAGAGTATTTGTAGTCCTAGCGATCAACGCCGTACCTAGAGCGCGCTGACGTAAGCAATAATAAGTTAAGTTTCGTACTTGATAACCACGCTAAAGTATATAAGTTTAGTTTCGTACTTTATAACCACGCTAAAGTTAAGTGGATGCTGACGTAAGCAATACGCTGGGGTAGGATTTACTGCTAACCACGTACTGACGTATTGCTAACCACACTAAACCATTGTATAAACGTTGATTTACTGCTAACCACGTACTGACGTATTGCTAACCACACTAAACCATTGTATAAACGTTGAGATGTCCCCGTAAGTGATGTTGACAGCAGTAAGAGCGACGACGACTGCTGCAGCGATAAGGGCTGCTGGCCTACTGGTCTTTGACCCCTGGATGACTAACGGTAAACAACGTTGTTCTGGTGGAAGGATTAAAACGAAAGCAATGCGTTTAAATACACAGTAGGGTGTTTATGCATTGAAAATAGATGCGTGAAAACTTGAGTAGTGACTGGAATATATTTTTATTTAGTATAATACTGTAGGAGCCGTCCTCGACCGACGGTTTGTCGCCAGTCGGTCTCCGGCGGGGAGCCGATTGTCGGCGGAAGCCCGAAGCCTTCCCGCCGATAGAGTTCTGGAGGCGTGAGTGTTTTCCATAACCCGTTGGGCTGTCTCACGAGAAATACTCGCGCCATATCGGGCACGATGTCATCATCATCATCACTATCACTGCTGTAGGGCGGCGTGACAGGTGGCGGTGAAGGCGCACGACGGACGGACGGCGCGACCGCGCATGTTGTTCGAGTCGTCGACGCGTCGGGGGGGGAGCACAATCGGCCTACGAGGCGTGTACGTTGTCTTTGTGGGCAGTTGGATCGGTCTATGAAATAAACAAAGGATGAATAAAATGAGTGAGATAGTTTAAACGGCAATGTCTTGGTAAAATATGCATTGTTTAAATAAAATGCATGCATGTTTAAACGGTAAAACTAGTAAAACATGCATTATATAATACAACAATAAAAACATGCATTTAAACACACCAATATTTAAATAAAATGCATGCATGTTTAAAATAAAATACATATGTTTATTACAACAATAAAAACGTGCATTTAAATAAAAATGCACGCATGCATGTTTAAACGGTAAAATTAGTAAAATACAAACGTGCATTTATTAAAATGCATCACAAAAATAAAAACGTGCATTTCAGCATGCATGCATGCTATAGTAAGCACTGTTTAAACTTACCGTGGTTTTGGTGTGGTCATTTTGTGAGAGTAATGCGGTGTTTCTTAGAGCGATGAAATAAAACGTCGTGTCTGCGTGTTTGTAAAAGCGTGTATGAAATGTGCGTCGTCAAAACAGCGGCGGCGGCGGCGGCGGCGCATAACACTACGACTGATTGACATGTGAACGGAGAACAAAGGGATTTTTACAAACGTTAAACGAAACGATAAAAGTACGAAATTAAACGTTATATACGATCACTGGAGGGTCAGGAAACACGAGATGCGTATATATTAGAGAAATTCGCGGTAAAAGTCACATTTGACGATGAATGCACTGACGTGAACGGTAACTTTTTTCCCTAAAACAAATTCCTCGGAGAGTAGACGGAATGCGATAAGCGCACATGGGTGACATCTGTTGCGCGTGACTTAACGAGTTGGAATGTGAACGGAGAATGATGGATTTTTACAAACGATAAATGAAACGTTAAAAGCGCGAAATAAAACGTTGTATAAGATCGCTGGGGGATCAGGACACACGAGATGCATAGATATTAGCGAAAATCGCGGTAAAAGTCACATTTGACAGTGAATGCACTCACGTGAACGGTAAAATTTTTCCGAAAACAAAATGCCTGAGTTGGATGAAGTATGCGCGACGATAATTGAAAAAAGATAAGGATAGAGTGTGAAATGCGCATGCGCGTTATAGTGTAGACAATGACATTTCAAAAACAATAAACGAAACGTTAAAAGCACGAAACTAAACGTTGTATAGATTCTCTGTGGGGTCAGGAAACGCGAGGTGCATCGATATTAGAGAAAATCGATGTAAGGAGAGATTTAACGGCGAATGTACCGACGTGACCGGATACTTTTTTTCGAAAACAACATGTCTGAAATGTACGAGGCACGCACGCTGAGAATTGAGTAGGATGACGTATAGGGTGAAGTGCGCATTCGTGTTATTTGGAAAGGGGTATAAAACGGGTGAGAAAAATGTTATATTGTATGACGCCGAACTTCTAACCGTGTGTGTGTATTCTTTCTACAGAGCAGCAAGCAGCAGACGTTCTTCCGCAACATGGCGGATGAACAACAACAACAACCAAAAAAGTTGAAGGCACCGCGTAAGCAGTCGATGAAGGCGGCCAGCGCGGCGGCCAGCAGCAGCAGCAGTCAACCTTCGGCACTGCTAGCAGCCTTGTCAACGGGGGTGTCACCACCCGTTAAGCGCCCCGTTGCGCTGATCGCGGCTCCGTTGACTGTCGGTCGAAAGAGAAGCGCCGAAGAGGCGCGCTTGGAGCCCCCCGACGAGACGACCGCCGAGCAGCCCCCGGTGCTGTCGCGGAGCGGCTCTATGGAGCGTGAATCGTCGGCTGCGTCGACACGCGCCACAGCGATAAGTCTGGGACATCTGAAGTGCGCCGTCAGCGGCGTTTATAAAATCCTGTCGCCCGTTACGATCGAGGCCGTCTCGTACAAAGGCGAGCCCGGCACCACCTATTTGGGATGTTCCCGTTGTCGCCGGAAATTACGGACAAACAACGACGGGGTCCTGATATGTCGAACGCACGGTGAAGTATTTGTACCGAAGTATTTCTTCGCGTTGCGTGTGATGGTGAAGGACGGCGAGGAGGAAGAAGATGAGCTTTGGCTTACGTTGTTCGATAGCCAAATGTCGAATCTCGTCGAGTTCACGGCCGAGTACCTGACGGAATTGAACGAGGAGGATCTCTGCGATACCGTGCTCGAGTTAACCGGTACTAAAGTGGAGATTAGTGTGCGGAAGACGAGTTGGAACGGGGACCCCTCGTATACAGTGCGCACACTAAAAAGATACGTCGATGACTAATGTTGTTGTTGTTGTCTTGTAGGAAGAGGAGGAGGAAAATTGGCCGCTACTGGTAGATTTATTGAAACACGCCAACGAACGACAACGAATGAGAGATCGTCAGGGGCTAGAACTAAGCAAGCAGAGCTTTGAACTATTAGCCGAGTCGGCTGAACAATATATAAGAGCGTTTTGGTTGGCCTATGAAGCAAGCCTATTTCGTAGTAGTTTGATGTACTAACAGTTGTGCTTTATATGCTTTAGGAAGTGCGCTGCGTACTCCAAACAATGCATGCAAACAACGAAAGGATTCGCGCTCAGTACGACGTGGTTGCAACGTTCGTAAGAACGTTGTTGGAACGGGGTGTGCCGGGGTCGATAAAGATGGAGGAGGAGGAAAAGAAGGAGGCGGAGGAAAAGAAGGAGGACTAATAATAATAATAATGTGTTTGTAGGACGCGCTGATGCAACACACCAGACGTGAGTGTATGAGCGACTTCCTACACGCGTTGCTGACGGTGATTAGCCGTAAAGAGTAGAACTGCTTTGTGCTGTAGGGCGGAGTACGCGTATTGGAGGCGATAATCGAGGAGGCGCTGGACTCGACCCGGGAAGTGCGCTGCATACTTCAAACAATGCTTGCAAACAACGAAATGATTCGCGCTCAGTACGAGGAGCTTGCTCTAGCAATACGTGGTTATTGCTTACGTTTACGGGGTCGGTAAAGATGGAGGACTAATCATAATAATAATAATGTGTTTGTAGGACGCTCTGATGCAACAACACTATGAGCGACTTCCTAGACGCGTTGCTGACGGTGATTAGCCGTAAAGAGTAGAACTGCTTTGTGCTGTAGGGTAGTGACGGCGGTGGCGGAGGAGTACGTGACGCTCGCGTATTGGAGGCGATAATCGAGGAGGCGCTGGGCTCGACCGGAACGCGCCCTCCTCCACCGACGTATAACGACAGCCTGGCGACGTCGTCATACTGGAGCGTATCGGAGGAGCTGGGGACGTGTCAACGACAACTCGTCGTGCCGAGCCGGAGTCAGTTGATCGTACGTTACGAACGACTGGCTATGGATCTCATCGCCGAGACTATCGGCGAAATGGTTCTGGAGAAGGCGCGGGATCATTGCGGGATATGCGAACCAAATGATGGCTGCCCCTACGTTCACATGCCCGGCTATCGCGCGGGACGGCCGAATCGCGTCTACATGCAACGTTTCGATAAGCCGGGCTGTATTGTGACGCGGTATTTCAACGAAGTTATGGAAACGTTCCTACGTCGTTCTCTTATCCCGTGTTTTACGAGATTAGTGCATATACTAAGCGAGACTACGGTGTCTTCCGGCGATCAGCAGCCGCAAACGGGCCGTGCAGGAGAATTGTATCTGGTACAGTTTGTATCGAACTGGCTTTTAGGAACGAATTGGCGTGATTACATGAATCGCGTGCAACTCGAGTCGGCCGTGCACACGTACGTGCAACGCCGGAGCGGACTGAACTAGTAGAATAGAGAATATTTGCTTGCTATTGAAACGAAGACTTCACGCTGTATTTGTTGAATGTTGTACCGAATAAAACGTTGAAAATGTACTTTCCGTTTCCGAGTTACTTAGTTAGAAAAACCACCGCTAGTCGTACAGTTAGAAAAACAAAACCGCATTCCACCGCTAGGGTTCTTCCCGCTACTTACCACCACCACCGCTAGTTAGAAAAACCGCAAGGGCACAACACCTCCGCTTGTTAGAAAAATTACCGCTAGACAGTTAGAAAAACCGCATTCCACCGCTAGGTTTCTTCCCGCTACTTACAACCACCACCGTCACGTTAGTTAGAAAAACAGCATTCCACTAGGGCACATCGTAGTTAGAAAAATTACCGCTAGACAGTTAGAAAAACCGCATTCCACCGCTAGGGTTCTTCCCGCTACTTACCACCACCACCGTCACCGTCGTCGTTATAAATAGGGGAACGCTCGAAAAATATCATTAGAGAGAATGCCACCATCGCCTACTAGATGGCAATGTCCGAAATGTGGGCGTTATTTCACGACGTGGTCGACGTTAGAACGACACGTAAAGAGTTCGAAACAATGCGGCGACGACGTAAAATGTCGAGAGTGTCCACAATGCGGCAAGCTATACACCACGCGTACCAATATGCTACGACATCTGAGGCTGCAGTGTGGCCGTTCGCCTCCTAGTGAAACAGTGGAGGACGACGCCGCCGCTAGGGTGCCGTCGCCCGACGATCTACAGCGTGTCGTAGACGAGCACCGGCGTAGCATAGAGACGTCGGTGGCGCGCGGCGTCATACAGTCGCGTTACAACTATCGTATGACCGCCTGTACGAGTACGCGCGTGCTCGAACCGCGTCTGAGGCAAATGTTTAGCGCGCAAAAGAACGCATTTAAAATTAACGTTAGCTATGGTTTTGTATTACGCCACAAGGTGTCGGGTCGGTACAGATATTTTCATTCTTCGTGTAACTGTTGCGGTCGCCTCCTCGAAACACCCGCCCTAGTTACCGATAGCCGTTCATTCGAACGATTCCTCGACGCCGTGCGCACTACCGACGTACTGCAGTACGCCATCGCGCAGCGTCCCGACTCGGGATGGATCGTCGAGCTCGTAACTAACGCCACCTATTTCGTGAACGCCATCATCAATCATCCTATCGGCTGCGTTGGCGTGACGACGCTTCCCGCCTACGTGCGCCTCAACAAGTCCATCGTGTCGTTGACGAACGACGATCGAGGTACGCCCTACGACGACCATCTGTGTCTCTTCCGATGCATCGGCCTTCACCTGCAAGGTCACCGACGAGGCGTACGTATCAGCCATACGAACCGTTTAACGAAAGTCGCTAAACGTCTGCACGCGCGGTATCGTCGCGACACGTCGACCCCGAACGGCGGCGGCGGCGTGCGCCTGAACGAACTGGATCGCGTGGAGACGGTTTTCGGCATCAACGTCGTCGTCTATCGTCGACTGACGAACGACGTCGCCGAACTAGTCCGTCGATCGCGCGAAGCGCACCCCACGACGCTGAACGTCAACCTGTACGAGTCGCACTTCTCGTACATAAGCGATCGGCGCGCGTACACGAAAACGTACAAGTGCGGGAAATGCGGCAGCGTCCTCTGGCGGAGAGCGCACGATTTACGACGTCACGAAGCGACGTGCGAAGGCGGCGTTCGTCACGTGTTCCCCGGCGGCGTCTACCGACCGACGGCGTCCGTATTCGAGCGGCTCGACGACAAAGGCATCGACGTCGGCGACGACGACCTGCGCTACTACCCGTACCGCGCGACGTTCGATTTCGGGTGCTATTTCGCCGATAACGATCTGCCGGCGGATAGTGACAAATGCCGCTGGATCGCGCGACACGAACTGCTCAGCGTGAGCGTCGCGTCGAACGTGCCCGGACACGAAGCGGCGCGCTGTTACGTCACGACCGGCGATTCGTCGGAACTCGCGCGTCGCCTCATCGACGACCTGGAAGCGGTGAGCTCGGCGGCGTGCGCGATTCTACGTCCCAGCTACGACGCGACCTTCGAGGCGCTCGACGCCGACTGGCGGCGACGATGCAACGACGGCGACGACGACGCGTCACCGTACGCCACTCTCGCCGACCGGCTGTGGACGTACCTTCGTCAAATGCCCGTATTGGGTTTCAATTCGGGTAAGTACGACCTGAACGTCGTCAAAAAATACTTGAACCCCCTGATCATAACCGACGACGCGCAGCACACCTCGTCGGCGTTTACCATTAAACGTCAGAACAATTACATGTGCCTGTCGACGACGACGTTGAAGTTCCTGGACATAACGAATTACCTCGCGCCCGGCGTTAGCTACGATCGCTTTCTGAAAGCGTACGGTTGCTCGGCAACGAAGGGCTACTTCCCGTACGAGCACATCGACGCGTTGTCGCGTATGGACGAAACCGCCCTGCCGTCGCGCGACGCTTTATACAGCCAGCTGAAACGCGAGGGAATCTCCGCGGAGGCGTACGAGATTTGCGCGACGGCGTGGCGCGACGAGGGCATGACGTCGATGCGCGATTTTCTTGTGTGGTATAACAATCGTGACGTGGCGCCGTTTCTCGAGGCCGTCGATCGCCAGTTCGTCTTCTATCGGCGCCGACGTATCGACATGTTCAAGGACGCCATCAGCGTACCGGGGTTGACGTTGTTGTACCTGTTCAACGACCTGCCGAAGTCGATCCATTTCTCGCTCTTCAACGAGCCGAACAAAGATCTGCACCGTCTGCTGCAGGCGCAGATCGTCGGCGGCCCGTCGATCATCTTCGCGCGCCACCACGAGGCCGGCGTGACGTCGATTCGTGGCGGCGACGCGCCGTGCCGATCGATAGTAGGCTTCGACGCAAACGGCCTCTATCTATGGGCGATAATGCAGGAGATGCCGACGGGCTGGTACACGCGCCGACGCGCTGAGAACGCCTTTCGAGCGGAACGCGTGCACCGCTACGGCCGTATGGCCGTGGAGTGGTTGACGCGCGTGGAGGCGGAAACCGGCGCGCGTATACGTCACCAGTTGAATGGACGCGAGAAGCGCATCGGAAAGCACCGAGTCGACGGCTGGTGTGCCGCCACGCGAACGGCGTATCAATTTCACGGCTGCTATTTTCACGGCTGCCCGACGTGTCAGGCGCACTTGACGACGAACGCCGTCAACGGTCAACCGATGACGACGCTGTACGCCGCGACGATCGCCGTGACCGCCTACCTGCGCCGTTTCGTCGACGAAGTCGTCGAAATGTGGGAGTGCCAGTGGAACGCCGTGCGACCGCCGGCGACGCCGACGTCGCCCGATGCGTCACGATGGCAACCGACCGCCGCCATTACGCTCTCGACGATACTGGAGGCGGTGCGCGACGGCTCTCTGTTCGGCCTCGTGCAGTGCGATATCGCCGTACCGGAAGCGCTGCGCGAAAAGTTTGCCGAGATGCAGCCGGTATTCAAGAACGTCGATATCGTGCGCGACGATCTCAGCCCGTTCATGCGCGACTACGCCGAGTCGCACGATCTCCTCACGCGACCTCAACGCACGCTCGTCGGTAGCTACTTCGGCGCGGCGATCGTGCTCGCGACGCCGCTCCTACGCTGGTATCTGGCGCACGGGCTCGTCGTCGAGCGCGTCTACCAGATCGTCGAGTACGCGCCGATAGCGTGCTTTCGCCGCTTCGGCGACGCGGTTTCGACGGCGCGCCGCGAGGGCGATATCGATCCCGACAAATCGATCATCGCCGATACTTTTAAACTTCTCGGGAACAGTTCCTACGGGAAAACGATTACGCGCGTCGATCGGCACCGGGAAATCAAGTACGCGACGCCGGTCGGCGCGTCGATGCTCGTCAACAATCGGCGCTTCCGGCAACTGGACGTCGTCGTCGACGACGCGCTGTACGAGGTGGCGCTGAATAAGCGTAAAATCGTCTACGGCCTGCCGATACATATCGGCTATTTCGTATTGCAGTACGCAAAATTGAGAATGCTGGAATTTTATTACGATTTCGTCGACGCCTACATTCCCCGTCCGCTCTTCCAGTACTGCGCTATGGACACCGACTCGGCGTACATAGCCCTAGCCGGACGTGACGTCGACGCGCTCGTACCGGAAGAACGTCGCGAACACTACTTCCGGAATCGTTCGCTCTGGTTTCCGGCCGAATGCTGCGACGCGCACGTGGACGCCTACGTACGACGGCGCGTCGCCGGACTAGCGTGGGACGACGCGGCGGCCTGCTGCGCGCGCCGACGCCTGTTCGATCGTCGAACGCCGGGTCTCTTCAAAGAAGAGTGGCGCGGCGACGGAATCGTGGCGCTGTGCAGCAAAACCTACTACTGCTTCGGCGGCGTCGCCGGTCCGAAGTACAGCACGAAGGGACTGAGCAAGCGACAGAACGCCGACATCGACGAGCACACCTTCTTCGCCGTACTGCGCGACCGTCACAACGGCGTCGGCTGGAATCGCGGTTTCCGAGTGAAAGACTCGTCCGTGTTGACGTACGTTCAAGAGCGCGCGGCGTTGAGCTACTTCTACGCTAAACGCCGCGTGCTCGACGACGGCGTCACTACGGCGCCGATACTGGTCTAACTCGTAAAAAACAACACTCGTCTAACTCGTAAACACTCGTCTAACTCGTCTACTACTAACCTAACCCCCACCACCCCCCTAGGGGTAGTTTCTGTATGTATGTATGTATGTATGTATGTGAGGGTAATAATAAACACCAACAATTGTATACATCATTTGTTTGTTTTTATTTCTACAAGCGACACGGTGGTATTAATGAGGTTTTAATAAATCGTATACGAGACAGTCACCCGATCGGTGCCGAATAGGTTCTGAAACGTCGTCAACGGCATTCCGCGACATCGGAGCATTATTAGTGATGATGAGATTTTAATAAATCGTATACGAGACAGTCATTGTTCACCCGATCGGTGCCGAATAGGTTCTGAAACGTCGTCAACGGCATTCCGCGACATCGGAGGAGAAGGTAGGCGACGCAATATTGTCCGCACACGTTAGAGATGACGCTCTGCAGCCGCTTGTCGTTGTACGTCCACGCGTCGCCGCAGTGGCGGCGCAGGAAGGCGCGGAAGTCGGCGTGCAGCGGCGGCAGACCGTACGAATCGAAGTACTCGCCTCGTCGGTCGGCGCCGACGTAGACGGCCACCCAGTGCTGTCCCGGTTCGCCGCCGTCGTCGGTGTTGCACACGAAGGCCGTCGGGTAGGTGGTGACGGCGACGGTAAGTAGCGCGTCTTTAGGCACGACGCCGACGACGATACGTTTAGCGTACGTATCGCGTTCCAGACAACGCATCAGTTGAAACGTATCCATAGTTACCAGTCGTAAAGGACGTTCCGGTTCCGGTCGATTTCCATCATGGTTTCGAATTCCGCGAACACGACGACGTTCACCGGAGCCGCTATCGCCGTCGTGAAATGCATATCGACGCCCACGCACCCCTGATGCACGACGTTGAAATGATTGCCGTCGCAACAGTCGGGGGTCAGGTCGAAACCGAAGATGGTGTAGCCGGCGCCGAAGTCCGTACGCGATACGTCGTTCCCCTCGTCCTCGAACGCCTTTCCGGTCGCCTCGAAGAGATTCATGTAGCTCCGCACGTACCGGTTGTGCGGGAAGTCCGGTTGCAGCGTCTTGCTCGGCACCTGACGTCCGTCGACGAGGAGCGCCAGGAAGTTTATGTTGTGACGCGCGTCGAACGGATTTCTAGTGTAGGCGCCGTTGTACGCGACGTTATCGATCATCATCAGGAAGAGGCGTTTCGGAATCGGGCCCATGTACAGGTTCTCGTGCGTGTGCGATAGCGCGCCCGCCGTTATCGAGAACGATTTGCAGTCGACGCGACGCATCGGAAACTTAGCCGTTCCCAACGTCCACGCTTTGATATGCGCCATCTGGACGGCCGGATTCAACTTCACTTTTCGCACGTGCAGTCGAATCGCCTGCAGCACGACGCGCCACCCCGGTACGGCTTGCGCGCCCATCAGCGCGAAGGCGTCCTTCGAGCGAACTATGCGTATTTTCGTGTCGACGCCGTTCGGTAGGAGTTTGTTTATCATAAACGCGTCGACATGCAGGCGTCCCAACATCTCCACGTCGTTGCTATCGGCCGTCGCGAGACGTCGCGCCTCGAAACCGACGTTGGCGTTGTCGCGCGTGTCCATCTGTCCGGCGGTGTCTTTGTACCACAACGACGCCGTGAGATGCGAACGTTTCGCGTCGCTACCGTAACTTAGCAACGTCTCGCGGTAAGCCCGGTACGCGTACGTATTGGTCGACGGCGTCACGAGGGTGTTGTTCAGCGACACGTCGATTTTACTGATCATCGAATGCAGGAAATTGTTGACCGGCGCGGCCGTCGGATCTCCTCCGCGCGGCATCACCACTATGAAGCGTACTCGACGGTCCGTATACGGCCGGTAGACGGTCGTCGTCCACTCCATTACTCGTCGAATATGTCCGGTCGACGCGCTCATTTCCGCCTACTGACGCTCGTCGCCGCTATGCGCGCTCTCTTTACGCCGCCACCGCCGCGGGGACGACGCTGCGTTGTTTTTTCTTCTTCTTCTTCGCCGGCGCCGCCTGCGAATTCAATAGGCCGTCGAGAAGATCGACGCCGGCCTCCTTCGCGCGTCTTTTTACCGACTGTTTCATATTGCCGCCGGCGACGACGTCGCGCGCCACGTGCATGCCGGTGTTGAGCGCCCGTTTTCCCAACGCCAACGCGCCTCTCTTGATAAGCGGCATGGCGCTTCGAAACAGACTCCCGAAGAGATTACCCAGACCGTGACCTCGTTGACCCCGTGCGCCGACGAAGACCGGCAGCTGTCCGCCGACCTGACGAAAGTAGTAGTCCACGTACGGGTTCTTCGACGACGGCGGCATGTTAAAACAATTTCGATTTACAACGTCTGAAGTGAAGCGTCGTCACCACCTTCCCCTGCTCGAATGGTATCGGTTGGCCGAGATCGTCTCTTATATCGACTTCGATCTCGTCGAATTGCTTCCGCTGCAGCTTCACGTATTGCACGCGATCGAACGTTTCCGAAATGGTCTAACCGTTCTCACCGCGGATGGCGATGTTTCGAATGAGCGGCGCGTACACGTCACCGACGACGCGCGGTTCCACGAGATCCGTGTACACGTACAGACTCTCGATGCCCGCCGACATATTCACCGTATTGTGACCTTCGTACGCGAACGTGTACGCGGCGGGCGACGTGCTGATGACGGGTGTCGG
The DNA here is from genome assembly GCA_020002185.1 of Paraescarpia echinospica. Taxonomy (NCBI): domain Eukaryota; kingdom Metazoa; phylum Annelida; class Polychaeta; order Sabellida; family Siboglinidae; genus Paraescarpia; species Paraescarpia echinospica. Next base: position 253,535 of record CM034541.1, on the reverse strand, counting down.
CGCCGGCGTGGGACCGAACACGGACGAACTGATCGTGTTGCTATGGAAACCTAGCACGTGCCTCAGGCGACTCGTATGAGGTATGATAAATTCGACACCCGCCGACATACGTAGCGTATATCGGTTAGAGACGGAGCAGTATTCTAGCATGGCCTTGACCTTATCGGTGTGTAATCTACCTAGCGCCTCGTTGATCTTGTGCAACAACGTATAACAGTTGTTGTAGAAACCGTGAGGAATCGTCGTCTGACGATATATCACCTCGGTCTCACCTTCTTCGTCTATCCGCGTGTAAACATCCCATTCGCCCATCGCGCAAGTCAGATAGAAGTAGGCGTCCTTCTCTCTCACGTTGTACCACGTGTGCGGATACTGTACCGACACGGCGCCGCATTCCCACTCCCCCGACAGTTCGAAACGTCGCGGCAACGCCGTGACGTAGCGCGTCAACGTATTTTCGGGGTGACGTTTCATAGACGCGTTGCTCGGCAGCGTCAGGTAAAAGTCAGACGAGACCGCCATCGCGTTGTCGACGTCCGCCGCCGCTCATAGACGGATTCGGGAGCAGGTAACCGAGACAGCTGCTCAACAGCGCCGTCCACAGGTTGGAGTCACCTTGACCTTTTGTCAGATTGTATATACTAACGGCGATGACGAAGTACAGGACGACGACCTGACAGAGGAACACGATTTCGGCCTTAGGACATTCGTTGCCGCAGATTCGCCATGGAACGGGTTCGGCGGCGGTTGTCGTTGTAGCGTCGATGGAGTCCGCGTTGCGCTCGTCGTCGACGACGGACGATTCGTCGGCGTTCGTTCGACGCTCGCCACTCGAGGTAGTTTCGTCGTCGTCGCACATCGTCGCGCCACTGCGTCCTGTCGATGCAACAGGGACCTTTATACGGTAAGAACGAAGAGCCGTTGCATAGTCCCGCCTCGTGCAGTCGCCAGCAGCCGGTGTGACGCATCCAACGATTCATAGGTCCACGAGCGAGTCGGCGTCGATCCAGCTGTTGAATGAGGCCGGATATCCGCTCCATTTAACGAGCGCCTCCGCACCGCCGCCGCGACGCCGACGACGCCGAAGAACCGCCTCCACGCAATATAGTTTGTCTTTCGGAACGACTACGCGTTGTAGTTCCGGTTCGTAGATGGTGCCCTCTATCGGCGTCTCGGCGTCGTCCTTGTTGCGATAAACGGGCGGTTCGGACGGGTGCACCTCTACGACGGTGAACAGCTCCTCGCTCCAGTTAGCCATGTATACTTTTTTGAAATGACCCCTCGACTTGCTGATACGTACGCGATCTCCCACGCGTAGCTTCGGTTTTCGTCGTCGTCGTTCGCCGTCACCCCCGTACAGTCGTTGCCATACGGCCTCCTGATTCGTCGCGTCGACACTCGCCGGCGTCCTACCGATGCTTCGGTTGTAGGCGTTGTTGTACGATCGCACGAAATCCGGTAACGCCTCTACGTAGCGCAGCGTTTCGTGTTTCGTAAAATAGCGCCACATACGCGTTTTCAAAGTTCGATTAAACCGTTCCACGACGCTCGCTTTGGTCTCCTCGTTATGCGTCACGAAATGATGAACGCCGCGACTCTTTAGCAACGTTTGCAGGGGTCGGTTCAAAAACTCGCTCCCCTTATCGGTCTGCAGCGTGTGCGGCGTGTCGTCGTCGTTCAGCAGGCGCTCGAAGGCCGCGACGAGCGACGCTCCGGACTTATTCTTCAACGGAACGCACCACGCCCGCTTCGAAAACACATCGATCACCGTCAATAGGAATGTTATACCGTCGTTGTGCGTTTTCAGTCTAGTCAAGTCGACCAGATCGGCTTGCCACTGCTGGTTTCGACCGTCCACGATGACGCGACGTCGTTTGAAATGACGTCTAACCGGTTTGTGTAGGGTATAGGCGTCCTGCGACGCTAGCCACCTCTCGACGGCCGGACGTGGGAGTTTCGACGCTCGGTGCAACGCGTCGACGCCTCCGTAAATCCCCACCCGTTTCGGATCGAAGTACGCGCTATTCAGCTCCTCGACGACGACGTCGTCGACGTTTCGTTGCTGTCGAGGCTTTCGTTTTTTACGACGACTCCACCCGGACACCATGACGACGACGACGACGACGTCGACGACACGATGATATAGATATAGAGCGCGATGATGAAACCGACGACGACGACGACGACGATGATCGCGCGTCGTGACGTCATCACGACAACGTATCCCACGGCGTGACGCCCACCGTAGCGGATCTGCGTTTAGGTTCGCCTCGCATCCGAGTACGACGTCTCCACTCAGTCGGCGCTGCTGATGAACTAGGTTCGCCTCGCATCCGAGTACGACGTCTCCGCTCAGTCGGCGCTGCTGATGAACTAGACGTCGACGGCATCGTCAACCTCTCTTCTAGCTTCCGTTGTCGCTCCACGTACGAACGATAGCGCGGGTTGCCTACGAATTCCATAGGGATATTCATATCCTTCAAGTGCAATCCGAACTCCCGCCATCCTACGGGCGCCGTCGTCTTCGATCTCCTTCGCATGAGATCGTTTACTAGATCGGTCATATTACTCCCCGCGATCACTTTACCGTCGTACACGAATTCACCGCGATCGTTCCATCGCAACAAAGGATCGGCTTTCATTTTTTCGATCAGCAGTCTCGTCTTCTCTTTCAACGTTTTCGGCATACAGGCTACGATTTCGCGCTCTATCCTCTCCGACGATGGTGGCGCCGCCGCCGCCGCTGGCGCCACCGGTACCGCGGGTGTCTCGCCGCTGTTCACCACCGACACGCGTACCGGTTGCGCCGCTCGAACCGTCTCTATCGTATTGTACCGACTCAGCAGTTGATTGTACGACGCTACCTTTTCTCGTTCCGATAAATCCGAACGTTCTAGAATGTCCTTCATGTCGCTGTCAAGGCTACTCAGCACACGTGATCGAGGCGTGCTCGACGACTGATCGACGCGTGGCAGAAGGCTTTCCACCAATCTTGGATCGACCAACGCCATCTTCTTCGCGTACTGCATCAATCACCCGCTGCCGCCGAACACCTGTCTGAGCAGCGGCAAGATAACGGTACTCGCTAACGGCGCTAGCAGGGCCGTCAAAAAACCACCCGCACCTTTTTGCAAGATGACACGCTTCTGCTTACGCGTCACGTGTTTGTCGGCGAGTTTACGCAGGTGATCCCGGTATTTCGACAATACGCGTTTCTGTTTCGGCGACAACTTTACGTTTTCTTTCAGAATGTTGTACGCGCAATCGCACAGACTACAAATGAGACCGGTGTCCGCGTGGGCGAGAAACGCTTTTCGCAGAGCGATGTTCCGTCTATGTCTCTCCAACAGCTGCAGGGCGACGATGTGTCTCTTTATTTGATTCGTCGGTCCAGCCACCTTCGGCCGTCTCTTCGCTCCCGTCACGCGCGCCTTCATAGCGACTAATAAACGCACGCCCCGTCATCTCTCTCTTCTTATAGTCCGCCGCCGACGCCACCGCCACCACCGCCGCCACCCTTCCGTACGTACTGAAGGCGATCGTCCGGAAATATGCACGTACGCAGACGCATGTCCTCTTCCGTTTCCTGTTTCAGATCCAAAACGCTTTTCGCAGAGCGATGTTCCGTCTATGTCTCTCCAACAGCTGCAGGGCGACGATGTGTCTCTTTATTTGATTCGTCGGTCCAGCCACCTTCGCTCCCGTCACGCGCGCCTTAATAGCGACTAATAAACGCACGCCCCGTCGTCTCTCTCTTCTTATAGTCCGCCGCCGCCGACGCCACCGCCACCGCCGCCGCCACCCTTCCGTACGTACACGTACTGAAGGTGATCGTCCGGAAATATGCACGTACGCAGACGCATGTCCTCTTCCGTTTCCTGTTTCAGATCCACGAATAGATACCGGTACGCCGACGACGTCGCGTCTTTGAAAGCCTCTATCATGTAGTTGACCTTTCCCGGGTACATCTGTTTCGCTAGGTGACCTACTTGACCCGCGTCTCGAGGACTCTTGAATAGCACTATGTATTGAGCGTTCAGGCTGATTGTACGGTTTTCTTTCCCTTTCGGAAACATGTTCTGACGCAATTGTACGACCGACGTATTACAATGATGACTTTTTTTTAGTAAATAGCACCGTCACCCGGCTATCGGTCTCCTCCATGAGGTCGTCGAGTACTAGAAGCGTTCTCGCTTTACCGTCTAAACGTTTCGGATCCTACAGGCCGTCTACGAACTCTATTTTCGAAGACATAGACGTGTAGCCGCTCTGCCACTCTCCGTAACACCACAGGATTTTCTCCGGCGGCGGATCGATCATAGTGTCGTAACGTATCAAACGCTCGACGAACGTCGTCTTACCGCATCCAGTAGGACCGGCTACTATACACGTAAAAGGATGCTTCAACGACGGTCCGTTCATTTTTCACGACTGAACGACGAACGCTTGTTTACGCGTTTTTATACTCATCGCGCAACTCCATCAACAGTTTACCGAGCGTGTTCTTCCCCCGATCGCCCGCGATTCCGCTATCCCAGAAACCCTCCTTACTCGCTATCCATTCCACCAATTCGGCATCTCCGGTCGCCAACAGTGAAGCCTTCAAATCGCTCGATCCGTCAAACTTCTTCCTCAACAACATCTTCATACATTTCACCCTAATGTCGGTCCATTTTTTGAATGTCATAACGTAATTTTTCGAATGTCGGTCCTTTAGTCGAATGTCGTAACTGCGTTTTTTCGCTGCGTAAGAAGATAGCGAACGTTTGATTATTTCGGCGCATTCCGCGTCCTCGAAGAATAGCGCTTTCCTATACTGATAGGCGTGCTCGACGGATCGAAAGCCTCGACCGAACGCCGACAGTCGACGCATATACATATTCGACAAGAACGACCGCGATCCACCAAACCTTATAGGTGACGACATCGTACCGACTACCGATCACCCGCTACCGTCACCGCTTATATACAGGGGTCAAACCTTGCAGCCCGGTCACCGCTAGGTGGCCTCTCGAATCTACAAACGTATTACGTCAGCGTTGCATGCTTTTAGCGTGGTTAGCGTATTGCTTACGTCAGCGCGCTCTAGGTACGGCGTTGATCGCTAGGACTACAAATACTCTCTACACTCACCGCTTGGTGGCATCTCTCTAGTGTACTGCTGTCAATCATAGTATCAAATTACATCGCTCATCAATCATGTTTTTTATAAGTAGGTTTCCCAAACTCATTAGTGTCACCGCAAAGCCTTTGATCTTTTTTTATAAGTAGGTTTCCGGCGACTCGCTCATCAATCACGCGTTTTTTATTAGTAATGATTCAAAACTTTTGACAGGTCATTAAATTGTTTTTTATAAGTAGGATTTTGAGGTCCAATAGCGCTTACTATCTACTGGTGCTCCCCCTTTTATCCGGTGACAACACAGCGCCACTTTCCAGCGACATCGGTACAATAATAATAATAGGATAACTTCTATTGCGTCTAAATCCTTGGAAACCAAACTCATAGGCGCATCAAAACAAAAGGATTAGTCAATCTCAAAATCCATAAGTAGTTTTCCAGTTGTCAAGGGATGGGTAAATGCGCTAGGGAGCTGCGGTGGATATGCAAGGTTGTAAAGATACGTTTTTAAATGACGACGGAATTTTGTAATATGTTCAACTGATCTAACACTAAGAGGGAGCATATTCCAAAGAGTTGGTATAGCAACAGAAAAAGCCCTAGTTCCAACGTTAGTGTTGACTCTAGGAACAAAAAGTAGGTCAGAACAAGATGATCGAAGCTGGATAGGTTTTCTTACAGGAGTAAGCAATGAATGCAAATAAGATGGTTGCTTATTGGACAGTGCCTGGTATGTAATGGTACAGATCTTAAATATTAGACGATATCGTACAGGAAGCCAATGGAAAGACTTCAAAAATGGTACAGAGCGAGAAAAACGAGGAGATCTTGTAACTACTCTTGCTAGACAATTTTTGACACGCTGAAGTTTTGTGATATCCTTGCTAGCGATATTATAAAGGGGGAATTGCAAAAGTCAAGTGTGCTGCTAACAAGCGCTGTTGCAATAATCTTAGCAACTGAAAATTACATATACCGGCGAATACGGCGAAGATCACGAATATGATAAAAACAGCAGCGACATGTTTGAGATATGCGTTGTCGGAAATCACTCCTAGATTCCACATCGAGGTCGCTGGCGTGATATACTGGTTCAAAATACGCGTAGGAAAAAACCCATCCAGTTTACTACGCTGCATTGGAGTACAAATAATGATCAATTCAGTTTTATTTGCATTTAATTTCAACTTGCTGTCAATCATACAGTGGAAGATATCTTGAAGGCAATCACTAAGAAACTGTTTGACACCACGTTCCCGTGATTTCCTTCTATCGGTACAATCCTCAACAGAGGGACGACACTGTTTCCGACCACACGTGATTCAACAACGTCGATGTAGACGTACAGCGAATAAAATCCCTGCGCCATGTCTACAACGGAATCGGCTTCTTTGTGGAAGGTGTACTCGTCGTTATTTGGCGTATCATACACGATGGACGTCAGCTTGAGATCTATGTCTTTTTCACCTAGCTGGTACTCGCGTATGTCCGCTGCTTTGGGAATGGTGACGATGGACGAGTGAAAACCTAGTATGGTCTGCATGGCGTTCTGGAAAGGTATGTTGAACACAGTGAGGGGTGTCATGTGCAAGGTCACCCGCTGAGAGATGTCGCTGTAGCTAAATTTCGCCTTCATTCCATCCTTTGACATCCTAGCCAGAGCTTTTGTTGATGTTGTATATCAGTATGACCGGACTGTAGTAATATACATGCTCGATTTTGGCAGTGTTGTAGAGTCCCGTGTGCTCTAGTTCATTGAGGTGAAACCTATTATCTTCCTCTCGTACGTTGTACCAACTGTGCGGGTATTGAATTTCCACCAGTCCGCACTCCCACTGACCGACTAAACTGATGCGTTGCGGCAAAGCCGTGATATAGTGGGTCAACGTGTTGTCGGGATTTAACTCCATAGACGCGTTGCTGGGCAATGTCAGGTAAAAATCAGACGACATGTTCATCCGTTTTTCATAGACGGATTAGGTAACAGGTATCCCAGGCAACTGCTCAACAAAGCCGTCCACAGATTAGAGTTTCCGTCTACTATAGTCAGGTTGTAGATACTGACCAATATAACGGTGTACAGTATGACGATTTGGCAGAAGAAGACGATTTCCGATTTCGGGCACGTATTTCCAAACAACACCCAACGTTTGCTGTTACTTCCGGTATCTTCGAGCTCTGTGTCTTTGAATCGAACGTTCGTTGTATCTTCCATGACACGAATGACGGCTCGATCGGTGTGTACTAACCTTTATACGCGACGAGCGACGCTTTATCCAACCAGCTGTTAAACGAGTCGGGATACCCTACCCACTTGATCAGGACCTGTGTCTTTTTTCCTCGCTTGCGCTGCTGCAACACTTTCTCGATACGATAGAGTTTATCCTCGGCCACAACCACTTTCTGTAGTTCTTGTTCGTAAAATGTTGATCATCGATCAAACGATAAACAGGCGGATCGGAACGATGAACTGTTTTAACATTAAATATCTCGTCACTCCAGTTGGGTAGTAACCTTTTTTGAATTGTCTCTTGACTTTGCTGATACGCACGTGATCGCCCATTTTTAAAACCGGTTTGACTTTTCCGTGTCCTTCATTTCCGTACAACTTTTGCCAAATCTCTTCTTGATTGATCACGTTCACTTCAGACGGCGCCATTCCAATACTTCTATGATAACTGTCGTTGTACGAATCGACTAGGTGGTGTAATACGTCCAGGTACTTTAACGTCTGGTTTTTCGTGAAATATCTCCACATACGGGTCTTCAGAGTACGATTGAAACGTTCCACGATACACGCCTTGGTCTCTTCGTTGTGTGTCGTAAAATGGTGGATACCTTTTTCTTTCAGAACCTCTTGCAGTTGCCTATTCAGAAACTCTTTTCCTTTATCCGTCTGCAATGACAATGGGCCATCATTGTCCTTTAACAACCGACGAAACGCCGTCGTGAGTGACGGCCCCGATTTGTTCTTCAATGGAACAGACCACGCTTTCTTGTATAACACGTCTATCACGGTCAAAATGAAAGTGTGACCGTCGTTGTACCTTTTCAAACGTGACATGTCTACCAGATCGGCCTGCCATTGTTGATTTATACCGCCCACTACGACACGTCTACGCCTGAAACGATGTGTCACTGGTTTGTGTAGTGTGTACGTGTCTTGTTCCGACAACCACCGTTTCATATCTTTCGACGATGCACGTGAAGCATGTGAAGCATGTGAAGCACGTGAAGCATGACGCAGGGCATCAACGCCTCCGTAACTTCCGGTTAGTTTCGTGTCGTAGTAAATACTTTTCAATGCATCGTGTGAACGCCTCGTCTTCTTACCTACGCGAGGAGACATGTCGTAATAATGCTGGTGTCGTGTCGTGCAAGACTATTAATACGGTTCCCGACACAAGTGTTGCAATGGTGTGGCCGAATGAGGTGCGCGCCGTGGCGACACCGGACGTCTTCGATGCCGATGACGAGCCTTGTCAAACGGACTGCTTTTTCCCTTTGTTATATCGTCGTCCTCTGACACTGTCTGCATGTAAGTCCAACGATTTGGGTTACCCACTAAATCCATGGGCGTGTTCAAATCCTTGAGACTACGAGCGAAGGTTTTCCATCCCACCGGTTCAAACGACTTCCGTTTTATCAACACGTCATTCACAAGGTCCACGATATTACTTCCGGGAACCGCCTTGTTTCTGTACATCATCTCGCCGCGATCGTTCCAACTTACGGCCCCTTTCATTTTATTGATGAGTCGTCGTGCTTTCTGTTTCATAGCTTTCGGCACGCTGTCAATGATTTCGTTTTCGATGCTCTCCTTTTCGACGACTTCCTTTTCGTTAGCAGGTTGTACTTTGTTTTCGACTTTGCTGGGAAATTTGTCGATGGCTACACGCAGCGGTTCCTGCATACGCTTGTCGGAAAGATCGTTGTATCGACTCAACACCTTGTTATGCAACACGACCTTTTCCCTCTCGTCCGTATCGCGTTGTTCTAATATGTAACGCATTTCGGCATCGAGTCGCCGCAAAACGCTCCCTATAGGATTGGACGAAGGAGGTTGCAGTTGAACGTTATCCAAAATACGTGGATCGACCAGCGCCATATTCTTTGTGTGCTCCATAGTCGTGTAGTTACGACTGCAACAATGTCGTCACCAACGGGGCTAGAAGGGACGTAGCCAAGGGAGCTAGTAGGGCCGCAAGGAAACTACCTTTTTGTAGAATACGTTTCTTCTTATGAAGACCGGTTTTCCTGATGACCAAGGTTCTGAGGTCCTTCTTGTACCGACGCAGTTTAGTCTTGTGACCTTTCTTTAGTGGTACGTTCCCTTTTATTATGTTCTGTGCACACTCGCACAGACTGTGTACCAGATCGGGTTTTCCCTTGTCTATGATGGCTCTGGCTAAAGCAGGATCAGTTTTAGCGAGGAGACAAAGGCACAACGCGTTTCTCTTCACTCGCGCCGACATGACGAATGACGAGTGTCACGGCGTGTTTCTATTTATATCTTCGGAAGGTAGGCATATTGAAATTTGTTTGGTTCCTTAGCGATATTAGTACGCAGGCGCAAGTGTTCCGGTGTGGCCTGTTTGAGGTCGACGAACAAATACTCGTGTGGTACGGAAGTCGCGTCTCTGAAAGCTTCTTGCATGTACTTTATTCGACCCGGACACATCTGTTTGGCCAAGTTGACCACTTGTGTATTGTCGCGAGGGTTCTTGAAGAGTACCATGTACTGTGCATTTATACTTATAGTGCGACTCGCTTTCCCTTTGGGAAATACATTTTGTACTAAATATATTACGGACGTGTTGCAATGATGACTCTTCTTCGTAAACAGTTTGGTGACCCTCTCGTCCTTTTCCGACATGAGATCGTCGATAACTACCAAGTTTCTCGTTTTAGGATCGAAAGACGACACATCGGGAAAACCTTCGACAAATTCTATGTTCGGATGAATCGTAGAGAGCGTGAAATGCAACGCCTGCTATTCACCGTAACACTACGTGATCTTTTCGGGCGGTGATTTTACGAGTGTGGCAGAATGACGTAGTAAAGAGACAACAAACGTCGTTTTACCACAGCCCGTCGGCCCAGCAACGATACGAGTAAAAGGATGAACTAACCTCGTGTCCATACTTTACGCAACTGATGAAAGAGACTAATATGCACGGTACTTATACTACTTATACTTCGAAAAATGACACAATATCAGGTTTGAACATTTTATTCGTGAATAACACAAACGTATTTACATGTCACACTCCATTCACTGCAGTTGAATTAATGTCATCAAAGGTCTCATAAAATCACAAGACATATTTATTTACAGATCATCCTCCATTACAGCCAGAACAATTTGCTTTAATTTGTTTCGCCACTCCTCTGAAAACAGTTCTTGCAACCAACTCCCGATAGCACACAAGTGATCGGACGTCAGGTCGGAAAACTTCAAACCTGCGTCTAACAAAACATTCAACTAGTCTTTCATCACTGCAGTTGAATTAATAGCCTCCACAGCCTCGTCAAAGTGCATATAAATTAAAATGTCATCGGGTAACATACAATCGTGATGAAATTGACTAGGATCGTCTGTCTCGCAAGCGAGACACTGTCGTCTCGAGAGTTCAACGACGGCACACGCTATGTGACGTGCAATCGTCTTCTTCATTTCGATCGCAGGAAACTCAAGCGTAAAGTTCAAACCGATGGCGACAGGAGCGGTAGTTGAAACATTGGTTGCGTGAGTAGAAATTGTGACATCGTCAGGAACGGAAGTTGTCACATCGGCCGTGTCGGCGGAAGTTGCGATATCGGGAGGAATGGCAGCAGAGAGAGGCTGAAACAGAGTACGGAGCCTAGTGTATCACCTCCACGCGAGTGACGTTGAAGTTTGTGTAAGTATCTCGTCGAGTTTTCTTTATGATGAAAGACACACGAGTTCACGTCAGCGAGTTCAGTTTGTAAGTCTGCATCGTTTCGTCCATACCATCAAACGTCTCGGCATTCACGTCCAGGAGAACAGCCATACACTGGTCGAACAAAGTCAGCCAAATAGATCGACCCGTCGCTGTCTCGACAAAGCACATGCGCACCACGAAATGCATGTCAGAGGCAACGTAACCGTGTCGTTCGCATTGCAAATGTCCCCTATCGTCGACAATCATACGCTTCTTGCAGTATCTGCACCCGATGTAGAAGGGAGTATGCTGGCGTACTTTGACTATGAGGAGATCTCTGATCTTGATAATGGCGTCGGCGCTTACCGCTGCTTCTAGAGCCGAGATGTCCACGACGTCTGGTTCCGACGGCACGGCAGGGCGGTTGATCACCGGCATGATGGGTCGGCTCGTCGGCTCATCCTCGTCGCTCGAGTCTGCCGCATTGCGAGGACGGTAGTAGGGTGTCTTCAACATGATGATGTTAGCCGTGCTGTCGTCGTGATACGAATGCCTGTCCGATTGGCAAAACACGGCGCTTATATAGTTAGTGAATGTGCCGAAAAGTCACGAGGGCGTGCCGAAAGATTATGGAACAGAGCATAAAGGTCATGTGGGCGTGCCGAAAGATCACCGGCTGCAGAAAAGAAAATTCAAAAGCACGGACCTCATAGTAGAAAGTAAAAAATCACGGACCGAAGAGCAGTTATTTAGTTCACCACTTATCTAACAGGAGTGCTTTCAGTTTATGATGATGTATCCACCAGGAGTAAGCACTTGACAAAAACAAGAGACACGAACTTAAGCACTATCGATATTTGGTTCACTGATATCCGTCAGGGATGATGTTTGTAGTTCATGATCTATCCGTCAGGGAGAGTTTTGGGAATACAAGTTCATACCAGCTTGCATCCGGGTAATCAACTGTGGTAAGTGCAAATGTCCTATGTAAAACTGTTGCGTTGTTTAAAAACTATAGCACTGATGAATGTTAAAGCATTGCGAGACCTCGATTTTGTTGATAAAGATGTCTCAAAGAATGTTACATGTTCAGGAATCACTTCACGTCTGCCATTAATAACATACATAGGTATGCAATATGCAAGTAATAAGAGATATCGATATGCAAATAAAGTACAAACAGGGTGAGGGGACGGTCGTAGATCTGTATGGTAACCAGATATACCATAATTTGACTTATTTTATTAGTTCTCTCTATCTATTCGTCAGGTTTGTACCTATGTTAGAGTTGTAAAGGTATACGCAATGGTCTATTTAACGACGTCACTGACCTGTTTAATGACGTCTTTGACCTATTTTTATAGTAAAAAGAGTAAAAAGAATCAAGAGGCACGAACTTAAGCAGTATCGATTTTTGGTTAAGTTAAATCCGCTAGGGGGAGTTATTTGTACTTCTCTTTCAGTTCGTAACCTATCCGCCAGGGGCGCCAATTTTCATAAATAAATTAGGCAGTACTTCCACATTTAGTCCAAACCTTGTCCGTAAGGTGACACCACTGTTGTTTGTAGTCCAGAAAAAATACGCCAGGGGCGCTACTCGTATTATTATAGTTCGGAAAAAATCCGCTAGGAGGCGCTACTTTTACCTTTTGGTTCCGGAAAATCCGCTAGGGGCGCTGCTTTAGTTCACAAAGTATCCTATAGGAGCGTTATTTTAGTTCTAAAAAACCCGCTAGTGGCGCCAATTGACCCGCACTTGACCTTGTCATTTGACATTGACCTTGACCTTGATATTTGACCTTGACCTAGTTATGACGTCATTCCACTTCCACTAATCATAATCATGTTGCCTGCGCTGAACCACCGCTATTACTACTGCCAGCGTTCAATGTATTCACATTGGGTGATATCAGGAAGATGGACCTATAATCGTTAGGACCTTTCCCGCATACGTTGTTGACAACGATGCCCTAGCGTCCAAAGAAAACAACATGTCGTTATTATTCTACAATATCGGATGACAACTGTTGTTATTCGTATAGTAAATCACTATATTTGTTTTCCTTTACGTTATCCTAAATTCAATGCTTTCATTTTAGCATTATGACTGTTCACTGTATTTGAGTAATTTTGTTTATAACACGTATTACGCTAACTATTATTTTATTGTTGTTGATCAGTCATACATGCACAGAGAGATATAGGTTTGAGGTAATAGACAAGTCAAGTAAATTGTTTGTTTTTCCTTTGGATGCATATAAAAAAACACAAAACAAATGTGTATTCAATTTTTCTTTTGTCAGGAGCGTAACTGCATTTCCGTTTAATACGGCAAAAATCTGTTTCCCATTTGAGCGTGTTATTCATTAATATTAAATTGGCCTTTGATGTGCGCTATTTTGTTGCAATCACGAACACAATTAGATCGATGTACATACATCCAGGTAACGTATCAAATATGGTCGCTTTAATGGACACGTCAGTTCAGCCAACATCCCGGAACATACCTGATAGACCGGACATACCTGATATTTCGGACCTCCGACGATAGCGTAGAAGAAGCTGATGGAGAACTGTTTTAAGTGGTCGTAATTGTTTACAAAGTACGGGATCTCGAGCATGGAGTTGTGGTTGAACTCCGCGCACTTGCCGTTCAGACACACGGGCGAGTTGATGATCCTTACTTTGGTGTTGTCAACGTAGATCCTATTCGATCCTTTCACAACCATCGCCCCGTCAAACGACAAGCACGTGATCAACCTCTTCTCGCTGCAATTAGAACATAATGTCGTATTGTGACTACATCAATGTTGTTGACTGACAGCCACCTCGGCGACTACGCGTTAGCTGAATCATAATGTGGCTATGTGCATCAATGTTAAGGTAGTTTGCGCCAATAATTAATATATTTTATGGAATGACGACAATTGAATGCGTGGTGTGGATGCCTGCTTTAACTGGAATCGTCAGTATTTTCAAAGCAACACATATAACTGTAGAAACAACAATATACCCCTCAAAATTGTATAATACTTCGTGAACTGTTGATTGTTTAAGCTTATATGCATGTATATTTGGTAAAAGGCTAACAAATGACAGCACATTCTCCAGTAAGACTTCCCGTTATGTGATATAGCATTATACACTTTGTTATTGGGACGTCCTCATTTGATCTGTACCAATTAACATTGACACATACCATATCATTTAGTCGTGTGATACTTGTCCCACAACTACATTTATACAGTGAACGTTACTCTACGTTATCCTACGACATTGCCGCATACCTTTGTAAACCGGCACTGCAGTCGGTCCAGTGTAGGGCGTGCTGTGGCAGCCGCTCTGCACGGGGACACACGTGAGGATGCTCTGGTCCCAGAACTGACAGTCGGGACACTTCATGTGATGAGCCGACCATTGGCCTCCGTAAGGGACACAGCTGTAGTAGCGCTGGCAGTCGTTGGGGTCGGCGGCATACCCGGCCGTCGATGACCAATACAATGGACACTCCACTGTAACGGTGATGTATACGTCAATCACAGTAAGGGGGAAACAAGTAATGCTACACACGGGTATTGTCGGAACCGGGGTGCAACTATTCACCACGTTCCAACATCAGTGCTAGTGTTGCAACTGTATCTGCATAAATACCGCAACGTCCACAAATATTATTAATGTGTAAAATAACAAAGAAATTGTATATTACTGCATAATATATGTATTAGTGTAAGTTAATATATATCCGATATTGGTTCGTTTCAATAGTTCTTTAACACACTATCAACTTAGTCATGGGTCTCTTACCATAATGGTTTGTAACCTCTGCATTCGCAATTTAGTAGGCTAATCCCGGATACTTGGCGCCTGATAATTCATAACACTATCGCAATTTGTAAAGGCATATAATGTATGATATGTAAACTTACCTTGAGCATTGAATTGTATCGGCGATGGATCGGGCGCACCTCGTGCCCCAGACCAGGCGTGGAAACATTTCGTCTTCTTCCAAGGAGCTTGCAAGACGAAGTTTGCCTTAATCCAAGACCCCCAGGGTGAAAAGTGTTTCAAATTAGAACAATTCAGCTGGTTATATAAATACACAGTAATGTTTAATTGTACTGAATGGTCAAACTTGAAAACGGGTGTATTTAAAAAAAATCGAATATTTGTGGAATGGAATCCTTACCACATGCATTCAAAGCAAACACACAGAAGAGAAACACGGTGAATCGAGAGGCATTCATCTTGACAGTCGTCAGAGTGGTTCGCCTAAAGCAACTGTAAGTGATATGTGCGTAAAGGTTGATAGCTAGTTTTACATCTGATTGATATATTGTGTATTATATTTTGTGTCGTATATTTTGTTTCAAAACTACCAATACAAAACACACTTAACGTTAGATATAGTGTTACGAGTTGCCCGTAATAATAAACTACTTTATTCCAGGTCAAATATTCCAAGTCAATTAATACATAAAATAAACAAATTAAAAAAAATATATTTATTAATGTGTAGACGCTCATTACATTGCAAAGTACACCTAGTAAAAATAAAATATGAATTACCCAAGGAGTCGCGCTGTTCAGCTCTTCCTACGAAGTGATCAGTTGCTGGAGATCACAAAGCCGATATGACCACTGTGAGAGGCCGCGGTCTTTTATAGCGTGGCAAACCTCAACGATAGGGCAGGGTGGGGCATGGAGCCCCCTTAAGGGAAAATGGGCATATTTAAGCATACAGTGAAAATGTTGAGGTTTTTACGCTTGCACACGATTGCGGGGTACCTATTCCATGTTTCACCAAAGGCATTCTGTCATCTGACGGCACTAACTGTTATGATCGTCAATTAAAAAAAAATTCCAAAGCAGGCGTCTTGCCCCATACGTGGGGCAAGACGCCCTTTAGTGTGGGGCAACCGGCCCCCAGGGGGCGTCTTGCCCCAATTAGAAATTGTGGTGAAACAAACATAAATTTAATCTGCAAAATGCGTTGAATCATTTCAAGTAAGAAATACGAACTTTATTAAAACATATTAAACGACACCAGGCAACAGATGAACAGATGGCATATAATGCACAGTCAATCGCTCTTCGATTCACAGTTGGGGCACGTGAAAAAGGCCTGTCCCGCGGTGCAATCTTCGTGGGCCCATTTCTTGCACAGTTGACATTGTACCCACACCTCGCGTGATCTGCTGTCTTTGAATGGCTCTCCGCAGATAATGCAGGGTCATTCTTCCTCCTCGCTAATGGAGCTCACGCGGCTTTTCTTTGCCGTGTGTCTCTTCACTCCTGTCGCCAGGGACTTCTTCTTGAGCTTGGGTATGCGTTCTTTCTTCGCCTGATGCATAGCCAACTTGTTCTTATGCGGCGTCGATGTCAGAACAGTGGCACACTCGCGACGTAGGGCATCGTCTTGACCCACGTCGTTGGGGGCGTCTTGCCCCCAATAGGTTTCTTGCAGACATGTGCCGATGGTCAAATTACCTTTACTTATCGCCCGTTTTGCATGGTAATAATTGAAACTACTGACATAAACGATGCATAATATAACGACTATTTGATATCGCACGTAATCTCTGTAACATAATCATACATCTAATATGTAACATTTTAACATCAAACAAGCCTAAAAACTTCAAATTCACTTTTTGTTACTCACCATTGTTTTAGCGTTCTTGCGCGTTCGGACGCAATGAATGCTAGGTGGCAGCATTGTTTTCATCCACCAGAGACAGGCAGCAAACGATCGAAATATTGTAATACCCAGGGGGCGTCTTACCTCGAAGGGGCTTCTTAAACCACCTTACCCTATCACAGCACTACCAGAAATACCGAAACAAACCAATTACGCATGCGTCACCGCTGCACCCTTCCCGCGCGCGTCTTTACGATTCTTACTTACTTAGACGTAGTTCCTCCTGTTCCTTTCGGGACATCGGGCGACGAGCTTTCTCCATCTACTACGGTCTTTCGCAATTTCTTTGGCCTCATTCCAGGTGATTTCCATTTCTGCCAGATCTTCTTTAAACGTCTTGCGCCAGGTCTTAGTCGGCCTTCCTCTCCTTCTGTTTCCACCTTCAGGCACCTATTCCATTGCTACATATGCTGTTCTCTCTCTTGGTAGGCGTAGGATATGTCCCGCTAGTCCTCGTCGTCGAGACTTAACTATGTAATGTAGGCTATCCAGACCTGCCCTCCTCATCACTTCTTCATTGGTGATGTGTTCTCTCCACGATATGCCCAATATGAACCGGAGACATCGTCGGTGAAATATGTCTAGTTTTTTTGATATCATCGCCGTATTCTTCCACGTTTCACAGGCATATATAGCTGTTGGTATTACGATTGACATGTAAAGACGTAGTTTTATGTCCTTTCTGATGGTGTTATTGGACCATATTGGACGTAGTCTTTGGAACACTGCTGATGCCTTGCCTATCCTCGCTCGTACATCTACTTCCGCGTCGCCTTTCCTAGAGATGTAGCTTCCGAGGTAAGGGAAGTTCTCGACGCATTGCAACTCTTCCTGACCGATCACAATGTGGGGGTCAGATCCATCACCAACTGACAATGTTTTTGTCTTCCCATAACTGATTCGTAATCCGACCATCTCTCCATTTTCGTTTAAAGTATTGGTCATCTCTTGTAGGATCTCCGGCATGTGGCTGAGCAGTGCAATATCATCGGCAAAGTCAAGGTCTGTCAACCTATTATTTATCCATTTAACACCAAAGTTCGGATCTTTCATCGTTTTCTTCATGATGAAGTCGATAACAACAACAAAGAGGAAAGGGGACAGGATGCAACCTTGACGTACACCTGTCTCTCTATCGAACATATCTGTGTTGCCATCGTTGGTCTTGATGCAGCAGTTGGTGTTTCGGTATAGCTATTTGAAAATGTCTATATATGTGCTTGGTATGCCGTATAGCTTCAGGATTTGCCATAGCGAATCTCTGTGGACACTGTCGAAAGCCTTCTTAAAGTCAATGAAATTGACAAAAAGAGGTATCTGGAAGTCTCTGCTTTGTTCGATGATGTTTCGCAATGTAAAGATCTGCTCACAGCATGACCTTCCTATTCGAAAACCAGCTTATTCTTCCCGGAGGTGTTGGTCAACTGCTGTCTTCAGCCGGTTTAGGATCATACTGTAGAACACTTTTCCAGGTACTGACAACATCAATGTTATTACTCGCCAGTTATTGCTATCTCTCAGGCACCCTTTCTTTAGTAACGTCACGATCACTCATCGTCTCCAATCATCAGGAACTTCCTCCTCAGACCAGATCAGATTGAACAAGTAGGTTAATTCGTCTACAACCCCGTCCTTGCCATGTTTCAATAGTTCGGCCGATACTTCATCAAGGCCCGCTGCCTTGTTGTTCTTGAGGCTATCGATGGCTTTGGAAACTTCTGCCCTGGTGATGTCATTGGCGATGACATCAAGCTCTTTTGTGTTTGGTTCCTGTTCGAAGTTGAAGAGTGTGGTTGGTGTTGGTTGATTTAGTACTTCTTGGAAGTGTTCAATCCACCTCGTGGCTTATTCCTCGTTTGTTAGCAGCACTCTGCCATCTTTGTCTTTTATTGGTATGTTGGAATTGCTTTTCGCGGTAGTTAGCTCTCTCACAATCCTATACAGCGTTTTCGAGTCATTCCGTTCTGCTGCTGTTTGTGCTTCTTTACGTTTCTCTTCTAACCATTTCCTCTTATCTGTCTTACAGCTCTTTTTCACTTCTTTGTCCAGTTTCCTGTATTCTTCATCTGATGATTTCCATTGTTGGATGTTTCTAGCTGCTTGATCTCTTCTGATCTTCATGTCCTTCCTTTTACCAATCAGTTTCCACGAGTCTCCAGTAATCCACTGTTCTCTGTTGGACCTTCTTCTCCTTCCTAACACTACATTCGCGCTCTCCTCTACGGCTTGAAGGAATAGCTGTCATTGTTCTTCTAAGTCGGTTGAGTGTTGTAGCGCTTGGAATCTTTTCTTAGTTTCCTCGTAGAATTGTTTTGATGTGTCTGTGTTCTTTAAGTTATCTGTCGCATATGGCCTGACCGTCTTCACCGTCTTGACTCTCTTTAACTTCAAACGGATCTTACCAATCACAAGGTTGTGGTCAGAGCCAACGTCTGCCCCTCTGTAGGTTCGGCCGTCCTGTAGAGATGTACGCCATCTACTACTGATGCAGATGTAATCATCTCATTCGATGTATTGCCATCTGGTGAGATCCAGGTTTTTTGTGAATGCGTTTATGTTTGAAGAAGGTATTGCCAATGCTGATACCACTGGCGGTGCTCATCGAGAGCAATCGTTCACCGTTATCATTCGTATCTCCAGCTGAACCGTGAGGTCCAACCGTAGTATACATTTCTCTTCTGTCTCCATCCAGCTTCGCGTTAAAGTCTCATACCACCACTTTTATGTCAAAGTCAAGCACGTTCTGGAGTTGGTCGTAAAAGGTGTCCTTTTCCTCGTCTGTGGCGACGTCAGTTGAGGCATATACTTGCACTACGGTGACTTTGACATGTCTGGTGTTGAACCTCACTATAATGATGCGTTCACTAACTGGCTTCCACCCTATCTGTGCTTTTGTAGTATCCTTATTCAGGATGATGCCAACTCCATGGACGTGGTGATCTTCATTTCCGGAGTAGAGTACAGTTTTATCTCCGCTGTTGAAGCGTCCCTGTCCTGTCCATCTCATCTCGCTTACGCCTAGAATATTTAGATGGTAAGCCTTCATTTCCTTCAGCACTTGCTCCATCCGCCCGCTCTGAAAGAGCGTTCGAACGTTCCATGTGCCTACTCTGGTGTTAGTTTTGGCGTTAAAGATATGGCTCATCGGGGGTCGAGCTTCCTGACGGCTTTCACTCAATCCTGTCATAGATACATCTGTAGGTGTAGATACATCTATAGATGCAGATGCATCCACATTTATGGATGTGCCTTCTCTTCTTCCCCTTGAAAGTGTACCGGAATGGCTTCTTCTCGTCGTTTCTGTAGTAGGATTTGTTTTTACGGGGTAGGGTTGCTGGCCCTACGCCCAACCCTCCTCCTTTTTCAACCTGGCTTGGGACAGGCTGTGGCGGAGTTTTGTGATTCACTTATGAAAAACCAACAGGCGCAGTTATGCCCCGCTCAGCGCGCTCAAGGTCATACATGTGTCACGCGCATTTCATTTTGTTTTTCGCGGGGAGACGTCAGGGCTTGTTATATGTTAGCAAGGGGCTATACGTACACATACTAATTTTACAAACAGGTAGGCAGGGCCCTACGTATACGTACATTCATCAAGATTATATTATCTAGCGTAAAATTTAGACTTATACTGATTCACTTATGAAAAACTAACAGGAGCTTTTAAGTCGCGCCCCATTTCCTGATCATTGGTCCTTCTAAAATTAAAAACGAAGTGGAACTAATTTAGAAATGTGTTAAATATTACGGACATAGTGTGATAACGAATTCTGAAGTGGAGCGAAGTGTCGAGAGTAAGTGGTGCAATGTAGGCACCGCCTTTGTATCGCTTTAAATCTACATCACTAATTATGTGCATCGTGCATTTAGAATCTTAGACTAGATTAGAAGTTTAGTACGCCCGACGCTACAGTATACACCTTTTTCAAAAAGTCTCACGTTTTAATACTTTTATATCCTTAGCGTTGATAAGTAAGCCAAGCTTAAGAACATTGACCCAATGTGTTAACACATCCTTGTGCTAGGGATTGGTTCTGTAAAGAAATACAGTTGGTTCAAAGAATAAAGTGAACAATATTTGACTTTTATGAAACGAAAAGGAGCCACCAGCGACGCCGTACGAAAACACCAAACACAGCAGAAGTCAGAAGTCGGCAGCGTGCGCTCAATAGGGTTATGACAGACATACATTTATTTTGACCAATTGTCATGTACAAATGTACAAATTGACATAATTTACATAAATGTGAAGGTCAAGGAGACTCCCATTAAGACATAACATGTTGCTAACATGGGAGCCCACGTTTAATAAAATAAATACAAATAATAAATATTAATAGTAATCATATAATTCAATGTAAGTAAATACAAAATTAATACATAATTACATAACATATTGTATACTATGGTGTGTTACAACCTTGACAATAATGAATAGTGCAATTGGATTTATAGTTCATAATTAAGTAGTTTTTAATATAAATGATAAAACCAGATCAACTATGTATGTAAATGTTATGGTGCTAATGCTCGGAGTACTGTTAACTGTTTTCATTGTGTTGTATTTATGTATATATTTTTTGCATATATTCATAATTGCATCTGGGAATAAATAGGTTATTTATTCTTCGTGTGTAGTGCTGATGCCTACACAATGATGGATTTCAAAATTGTGTAAGTAAGGGATGTGACAGAAATAGTCCAGTAGAACGTCTTTTACTAATTTATAATAAAACTTAGGTTGCAACTGTTTATCAATTTCATCTTATGTATCATCCAATTAGGAATTTGAGTTTGTTAAAAATTTAATGTTTATATAAATGATTGATTAACTAATGCACTGTTCGTAAAATTAGTTTGTGCACGTATAGCCCCTTGCTAACATATAACAAGCCCTGACGTCTCCCCGCGAAAAACAAAATGAAACGCGCGTGACACATGTATCAAACGCTCCTTGACCTTGAGCGCGCTGAGCGGGGCATAAATGCGCCTGTTGGCAAAAGCCTGTATATGACATGCTGCCGCAGACGGGTCATTTGCTGAACCGGCATCCAATATGTAGATATCTGTGGCATATATACTGTGAAATTATAGTGTAAATCGGAGAAATGGTTTGGTTAACCTACTTGAATGATTAGTCCTATGTTGGTAGCGTAGGCTCTAAATAGCAGTAACCGATTAGATAACGTCAGACACATTATATTCCTTAAATAAAATAAGATACCCTTTAAGGTGTAGGACCATTTATTTTAGAAATTGTACACGACATCAATGACACAAAACCAGTATTTGTCTGATAACATAAGATAATTGTTTTATGTGATCTCACAATTACAGCATAAGAAGCATTTACATAAACTTTATTATGAAGGTTTCACATATTATGTTCAGAAGTAGGTACATGTATGTGAAATACTAGAGCAGACAACATTGGAGCTTAAATGTGCTCTACAAGATGACTACTACGCAGCATCGCCTGCGGCATGTGCAAGCATACAATGGTCTGGGCTTTATTAACAAGATTTAACAAGATTTAACAAGATTGCCATCCAGAGAATTAACTCTAGACGGCAGGTGGACAAGGAAGCCCTTTGGCTTATCGAGAGTCCAACCATTTTATCTACATATATCTAGCCCTTCTGAGGTATGTGTCGATTTTATTTTTAAACATATTCACACTACTAGCACCCACACAATCATCAGATAATCTGTTCCATACATTCACAGTCCTTTGTGAAAATGAAAACTTTCTTACGTCTAATCTACACTGTTCCTTTACTAATGTAACTTCGTGTCCTCTAGTCTTTCTATCTTTCTTAACTGAAAAAAACATATTTCTATTAATATTTTCATAACCATTCAATATTTTAAACACTTCTATCTGATCTCCTCTCAATCTCCTGGTCTCTAGTGTTGTTAAACCACATTCTTTTAGGCGTTTTTCATAACTAAGATCCCTCAGTTTTGGTATCATTTTAGTCGCTCTCCTCTGTACTCTTTCTAGCATATCTATGTCCTTCTTGCGGTATGGCCTCCACGCTTGTATACAATATTCTAAATGAGGCCTAACTATTGTTTTGTACAGCGGTATTATTAGTTCTTTTTCTTTATATGCTATATTTCGCCTAATCAATCCAAGGATTTTATTTCCTTTTGAAGCTGCAATTCCACACTGCTCTGAAACCTTCATGTCAGCACTAATTGTCAGCCCTAAGTCTTTTTCTTTTACAGTAGTATTTAGTACAGTTCCCCCCATTGTATATTCTACATATTCGTTCCCATGTCCTATGTGAAGACATTTACATTTCCCAAAATTGAACAACATTTGCCACTTTTCAGACCATTTGATCAACCTGTCAAGATCATCCTGTAAATGCTGTCTATCTCCATCACTTTTAATCTTTCTAAACACTTTTGTATCATCTGCAAATTTCAACACCTTGCTAGCTATATCATCGTCCAAATCGTTTATATATATTAAGAATAATATAGGTCCCAGTATTGATTAGTGCCCAGATATCGAGTCGTTCCAAAGATATACGTGCAAGAGAAATGTTTTTGGACCTTTTTTATTCTGCGGGTCATTTATCGCCCACCCAATGACAACAGGTGATTGACCACCAGGTACCAATGGACTCTACAGTATCGCTTGTCACCAACCCCGGTGCCCAAGTGTCCGTGTGTTACAGTTGAGAAGTGCCTAAGTGACCGTGACTGTAAGCACCGTAAGCACTACCTGAACTCACCTCACTAACGCTGCAACAATGGGCGAGACCACCACTAAGACCAGGCCCAGTAGTGCGTCGCAGTCGAACACTGGGGCCGAACGTTTGGAGGAAACTGTGACAACGTCAACAACAACAAATGAGGCAACGTTCAACAGACTGCTGGAAATGCAGCAAAACATTTTCCAGAAGTGCTTGCAATCCTTTAGGGAAAGCAAAAACTCTAGAATAGACAAGTTCAAGGCCGAGACAATAAAATCTATGACTGACCTAAAGCACAGCCTGCAATATATTCAGCAGGAGGTGGCCGACATCAAGCATGCGTCGATCACCTGCAAAAACAACTGCAGAAGCTTGAAGAAAATGTCGACTATCTAAAAAACCAAATTAGACGAACGAACGTGTGGATCGACGGCATACCAGAAATCGCGGACGAAACGTGGGAATAAACGGAAGAACTGATAAAAAACAGTCCAAACGATGAAGATTGAGCGCTCTCAGCGAACGGGCGCTGCGAGAATGGTGAACGAGTGAGTCACACTGTGGGTCAGACTCCAGTGTGACTAACATGCCTAGTAACTTTTTGTGTGTTTTCCTTACTTGTTCTTTTCCTTATTATGTTTCTTACCCTTCACTTGTGTTTAATCAAAGTAACGTTTAATTGTAATTTGCTTTTGAATGTGATCATAACAAAACCAAACATGAACTTTTTTAACGATTTTCTTAACGCTATGTCAACATTCTTTGTTAACGGTATTGCATAGGATCACTTACACAATGTTATCAAAGAACTTTATAGTACCTATGCTGTTTTCAATAAAGCATTTCGTGTTTTCTATATATGCTTTTTGCTGACATTTACTCTTGAGCGAACTGCTCCATATTAAATGACGGTGTATTTAAATAATCCAATTTCATATTATTTACATTTTAGTCTACATGTATATGATGTGTATCATTGTTTCCATTTTAGTCTACATGTATATGATGTGTATCATTGTTTCCATTTTAGTCTACATGTATATGATGTGTATCATTGTTTCCATTTTAGTCTACATGTATATGATGTGTATCATTGTTTCCATTTTGGGTGAGGGCAATGTTTATAAATTTCCCTTTCACTACGTTTAGTGTTAGTCATTTTACATTTTAATTTTGGGACAGTGCATTATATATAATATTTCAAGTTTATTGTCTTAGCAATAATCACTTTGTGTTTTGTTCAATATACTTACGTTATTCTCTCTCTACGCTCCTGTTGTGGCAATACATATGCTTTAATTTATTTTCACATATTTTGTGCTGATGCAATACGTACGGTGTGTTATATATGCATGTGGAATATTCGTAATATTCTCTTTTACAAAATATATTTGTATTATGCTCATGGTATAACTTGCGCAGAGTCTAGTTTATGTTTATATTATGTGTCCTGTAAACATAGAGCACTATTGTTTATTCAATTTTCCAGTATGGTTGATAACAATTATTTATTAGCGCAATTTGGTTGTTAAGAGAAACATTTTCTCTATAATATATTAAAAACGGATCAAATGAACGAAGATGGGGATATTGAACCCCTTCAACATTCACCATACTTGACGATGATAATTTAATAAACAATTTAACGAACAAGCAAAGCAAATTTATTTTGCCGAGCCAAAATTTTCAGAGTTTAAATGCAAAAATTGACGAAATTAAAATAATGCTAGAAATATTCAGAAGTAATGGTTGTGTGATTAGTTCACTATGTTTACAGGAAACATGGCTCAATGAAGAGGCTGACACTTCTTTATTTCAAATAGATGGATATACATTAATATGTTAAGGCAAACTATGTAGTGCACATGCTGGCTTGACAATCTACCTCTGCAACAAATACAATTACAAATCTGCAAATATCCATGCTAATGCAGATACTTGGGAAGGTCAATTTATCTAGAGATATAGCTGAAAACTGCCGTATATTTACAAACGAATTTGCATCAAATTTAGTTGATTTACCAAAATATATAATTGAAATAATAATTGCAGGAGATTACAATATTGATTTGCTTAAAATTAACGAAAAACCCATAATATGTGAATATTTTGACACAATCGTTTCACGTGGTTTCTTCCCTAAAATCACTATGCCAACACGACTTTCAGAATATCATGGAACATTCATTGATATTATTTTACGCAATTTGTCAAAAGGATTCTTCAAATTCTCAGCTGGTATTTTAGTGAGTAATATTTCTTATCAATTTCCGTACTTTCTAAGTCTGGACTATGTCGAAACCACTTGTGTAATACCAAGTTTTATACGAATAAAACAACACAATCATGACTCACCCTTTATATTTAAAAGTGAAATAATAAACACAAATATTTATGATAAACTTAACACAGATATTCATGTGGATTCGAATTAAAACTACAATATCCTCGATGAAATTTGCATTGCAGCTATAGCTATAAATTTAACAAATATATACATAAGAAAACTTCTTGTATTACCAAGGGCATTATTGTGACGATAAAGTGTAAAAACAAATTGTATTCGAGAATGAAACAGACTCACGTAAATACAGAGTGTCACAAAGTGGTTTGTATAGAATTTAATCAGGCTTTAGAACAGTGGTTTTGTATACAAGTATGGTTGATGGGATGGTACTGCCATCTCTGGTATGTATTGTCGCGGAGGTATATGCTGGTGCCCTCTGGCGATTAAGGCGTGTAACGTTTTAACTGCCGACGAGTCAGATTTAATTAATTACATTTGTAGCGTACACCACTATTTCTACGGTTAGGTATACCAAATTTGGTACCTGTAGAAATTAT
The DNA here is from genome assembly GCA_020002185.1 of Paraescarpia echinospica. Lineage (NCBI taxonomy): Eukaryota > Metazoa > Annelida > Polychaeta > Sabellida > Siboglinidae > Paraescarpia > Paraescarpia echinospica. The sequence continues at coordinate 227,258 of CM034541.1, read as the reverse complement.
TTAACATGACTGGTAATATGGTGACCTTGCAAACTACTTATGTTGTGGTTATAAGAAGATTATATTATGAACTTATAAAAGTTGTTTACAGAAATGTAGGTGTGAAAAACACTAAGGTCACACCTAGCTTATGAATAGAGTGCGTGTTTTATTAAAATTATGGATTAATTCATGAGAGTTGGAATGTACGATGAATATTGTGGTATCCGGCTCGATACAGGGAATCCAGTGATATTAATTATGTAAGTAATTCACGTAAGTTAAAGATTGAATGAGCACTTATATCGCCAAACGTTTAGCTCGCAAAATCTATTTTAAAGTCAGCAAGTTGAATGTATTGCTTCGAAGTGTTAATGGTTTCCGGCACGTGCCAAGTGTCGTTCTGTCTGTTTACTGCCCTCCTCCTCTCTCTCTCTCTCCTCTCTCTCTATATATATATATAAAATATATATATATATAATATATATAATATATATATATATAGTAAGTATATTATATATATATATAGAGAGAGAGAGAGAGAGAACGTAAACAGACAGAACGACGCGAGCGCACGTGGTTTCGGGAGCCGGTTTTTGAAGCGACTTTAATTTGTATTAAGTGTTGTAATTGGTCAGACTAACTTCCGGCCATCAAGCTATATAAGGGCAGGACGGCCATTCGAGGCCAGACCAACATTTGAGCAGAAGAAAGTGTTGCACTCTCGTCTCCAGGAATTGGGCTGAAACGTGTGTCCGCCCAACGCCTGTAGTAAATTCTTCTATGATTTCAACAGTACTGATTAGTTGTGAGACGCTGCACTTCTCACGCGTTGAAGAAGACTGAGCGATAACCGACTGCAGTTCCGTTTTGACGTGACCTACAAATGCAAGGCCACCACCGTTTCGTCTGCTAGCTGTCGTAACACAGACTCCGTGACAGACCTTCTCGACATCGCCGATGTCGTGACATTGTTTCCTTGTTGTCGCCTGGTGATTCGCGTGGGATCGACAAGGCAAATCTACCGTCTACTTGATCGCCCGAGTCGCCTGCTTTCATCTACGTGAATTCGTTCGCTGAACGCCGAGCGACTTTCGACTTCGTCCTGACATCTCGCCGAACGCGACCGATGCGAACGTTGACATTCGCACATCACGAGACATTCATTGGTTACAGTTCATAGACTTTACAACGGTGTATACCCGTATTCATGTAAGTGACCAGCTGTTTAAATTGTCTCCCATGTAATTTCGTATTTGGATGCATACGCGTCGAGTACAATGTATGGTGTTATAAATATAATGTCATAGCAGAGTAACGGTTGGCCAACTTTCACTGAACCGCATATGTTTATGTTGTATTAAATGTGAACGCCAGTTGGCTTCTCGAACAGACATATCTGATGTCACGTTATGTCTCTCGTTCACTCCGAATCCTAGTGCACCTGAACCTATAACTTGCTATGTGAAATCGGGTACCACCTATTTATTAATTTATTAATACTTACACTCGATTTTGTGACATACATGAGAGATGGTCTCCATATCCGTGGAAAGTGGGCAATAGTTTTCTCAGAGAACTTGCCGCAATCTGTTGACAGTGGGACAGGCTGCATCTATTTAAACTAGATTCGCAGAAGCCTGAAACTGGAGGTATAGTTAAAGACGGCAGAAATAAATCAGCAAAGAACAGCCTGGAAAACAGTTCTGAATCAGGATATAAATGCGTTTGTTTAATTGAGCATAGTAAACAAAAGAAATGAACTAATGATTATGGTAGAAGATATTGACACACACATAATAGGTGTAACCGAATCATGAGGGAGGTGGAGTTATTTTATGGCAGTGGCTATGCGTACGTGAGCCGTACGTTTAGACCTCCATTCTAAAAGTACGGCACTCATTCTGCGCATGCGCATGCTATTATTTCCGGTTACGTGAGTTGTATTTTTAGCATCACTTGTCTAAAGATACGGCAGTCGATATGCGCATGCGCATTATTTTTATACGTGAGCCGTATCTTTATCGCTCGGTTCTAGAAGTACGGCAGTTAAATTGCCGTATCTTTAGCACTCGTTTCTAAAAGTACGTGAGTTTTTCTGCGTGTACATGTTGATGTATAGGCGTAACTAAGCTGTATCTTAGCCCTCGGGTCTAAAAGTATGGCGCTCATACTGCACTCGGTTCTAAAAGTACGTGAGTTTTTCTGCGTGTACATGTTGATGTATAGGCGTAACTAAGCTGTATCTTAGCCCTCGGGTCTAAAAGTGTGGCGCTCATACTGCACTCGGTTCTAAAAGTACGGGAGTTTTTCTGCGTGTACATGTTGATGTATAGGCGTAACTTTTGATGTAGTTTTGTACATACGCTGTATCTTAGCACTCGTTTCTAAAAGTACGTAAGCTTTTCTGTATGTACATGTTGATGTACAGGCATAAGCTGTATCTTTAGCACTCGGTTCTAAAAGTATAGACGTAAGCCGTATCTGAGCCCTCGCACGTATTTCTGACAGTTTGGACAATATATATATAGTGTGCATATATGCATGAATATATAATTAATTTATGTACTGGTATAACATAATTGATTAAACGCAAAACAGTAATGTAAAACATCAGAGTAGTTTTATTAACTATAAACACATGGAAATTATACAGGATCATATGAAATATCAGTTGATTGGCCTACTTAGCCTACTGACAGCTGCCGTATACATATAAATTTATACAAAAGACTGCCTAATACAAAAACATGCTAATAAGACTGACTTGCCTGAATACAAATTACACCACCACATTATAAACGTGTAAATGATACAGTATTAAACATTAGTATATAGGCCTACTTAGCCTACTGACAGCTGCCTTAAACATCATTAATACAATCGACTGCTTAATAAAAAATGTGTACATAGAACATGCTAATGTGATTGACTTGCGTAAATTACTAATAAATAAATTGCACCATATTATCATAAAATTGTCATAACATGTCACATCTTCTCTAGACTATTGCACGAAACTCGCTATATGTAAAACATTTTTACACAACTCTGTAAATGTAAAACATATATACATGGAACTCGGCAAATGTAAAACATATATATACGCGGAACTCGGCAAATGTAAAACATATATATATGCGGAACTCAGCAAATGTAAAACATTTGTACACAAAACTCAGCAAATGTAAAACATATACGCGGAACTCACTAAAGGTAAAACATATAAACGTGGAAGTCATTAATTTGTTGTGACTGCAGAGATGCATATGCATTTATAAAAACAACACTGTGCAATGTTCTTCAAAAAACAGCCTTGTCTTCCCCTGCAGCATACTCTCAAGATGTACTCCACATATTTCAGAACAATTAAGTTGAAATTCAGATCAATTCAGTATCTGACATTGTCTGTGATACACTGTCTGTCCACAAGTCTACGTGATGTCGATGATGCCCTTCTCGTCGATGGACGGGTCCAGCTCCTTGTAGGCCGAGACTGTGCTGCTTCATCCATCACATTGTGGCGTCGCCAGCTGAATGTTGGGCGAAGTCACTTCCCTCGTGTGGGTGTTGAACGTCGAGTGGTGCATGGCAGGCATGTCCATGTGTCGACACAGCTTGACGAGGTCACTGTGTCCCACACCCATATCCATCGTGGCAGACACGAGGGACCGCACCATCACAAATGGAGCCGAACTCAACTTTGCGCCTCACAGTCGATCAGATGAGTACGTCTTGTTTAACACCTCGCCATAAGACGTGCTTAGCACGTATGTCTCCAGCACACAAACGACCCCAAGAGTGCAGTCGACAGTCCGGACAGCAAGTGTGCAGCTGCTGCACGCACTACACAACAGCTCTCTCACTAGCTCAATGAGGATGCTGGACCGCATGCAGATGGTCGACAACTGTTCCACGACATCGCCATCTTCCAAAGTTTTGGCATCACTCAGCAGGCGTTTGTAGGGAAACTTCTTCTTGGTCGCTGAAGTTTGCGTGTCATCTGTCACTTGTAATGTTGATGGTTGTTGATCATCCTCACCATGAATGGATAACTGTGACACAACAAATGCAATGTTTTACAGTGTACTGTAATTATTAAATAAATGGAGAAACAAATTCCTGTGATTAATAAATGCTGTTACCAATACCAATACTGTATATGTACGTGTGTATGTTTGATATCCACCATACATAGATAAGTTATAACTAAAGCAATAACATCATGGCATGAACTGATAAAAAAGTATTTGTACTGTCCATTTCATAGTGTCTAAATTATTAGTTGCCAATAACAATAGACGAATCTGTGTATCTATGAACATGTACAACCAGGGCAGTTGTCGTGACATAGCCTGGCTAAAACAGTGAAGCCATGACCAT
>CM034541.1:68028-221896 GCA_020002185.1 Paraescarpia echinospica | reverse complement strand
ACGGGTATTGTCGGAACCGGGGTGCAACTATTCACCACGTTCCAACATCAGTGCTAGTGTTGCAACTGTATCTGCATAAATACCGCAACGTCCACAAATATTATTAATGTGTAAAATAACAAAGAAATTGTATATTACTGCATAATATATGTATTAGTGTAAGTTAATATATATCCGATATTGGTTCGTTTCAATAGTTCTTTAACACACTATCAACTTAGTCATGGGTCTCTTACCATAATGGTTTGTAACCTCTGCATTCGCAATTTAGTAGGCTAATCCCGGATACTTGGCGCCTGATAATTCATAACACTATCGCAATTTGTAAAGGCATATAATGTATGATATGTAAACTTACCTTGAGCATTGAATTGTATCGGCGATGGATCGGGCGCACCTCGTGCCCCAGACCAGGCGTGGAAACATTTCGTCTTCTTCCAAGGAGCTTGCAAGACGAAGTTTGCCTTAATCCAAGACCCCCAGGGTGAAAAGTGTTTCAAATTAGAACAATTCAGCTGGTTATATAAATACACAGTAATGTTTAATTGTACTGAATGGTCAAACTTGAAAACGGGTGTATTTAAAAAAATTCGAATATTTGTGGAATGGAATCCTTACCACATGCATTCAAAGCAAACACACAGAAGAGAAACACGGTGAATCGAGAGGCATTCATCTTGACAGTCGTCAGAGTGGTTCGCCTAAAGCAACTGTAAGTGATATGTGCGTAAAGGTTGATAGCTAGTTTTACATCTGATTGATATATTGTGTATTATATTTTGTGTCGTATATTTTGTTTCAAAACTACCAATACAAAACACACTTAACGTTAGATATAGTGTTACGAGTTGCCCGTAATAATAAACTACTTTATTCCAGGTCAAATATTCCAAGTCAATTAATACATAAAATAAAAAAATAAAAAAAAATATATTTATTAATGTGTAGACGCTCATTACATTGCAAAGTACACCTAGTAAAAATAAAATATGAATTACCCAAGGAGTCGCGCTGTTCAGCTCTTCCTACGAAGTGATCAGTTGCTGGAGATCACAAAGCCGATATGACCACTGTGAGAGGCCGCGGTCTTTTATAGCGTGGCAAACCTCAACGATAGGGCAGGGTGGGGCATGGAGCCCCCTTAAGGGAAAATGGGCATATTTAAGCATACAGTGAAAATGTTGAGGTTTTTGCGCTTGCACACGATTGCGGGGTACCTATTCCATGTTTCACCAAAGGCATTTTGTCATCTGACGGCACTAACTGTTATGATCGTCAATTAAAAAAAAATCCAAAGCAGGCGTCTTGCCCCATACGTGGGGCAAGACGCCCTTTAGTGTGGGGCAACCGGCCCCCAGGGGGCGTCTTGCCCCAATTAGAAATTGTGGTGAAACAAACATAAATTTAATCTGCAAAATGCGTTGAATCATTTCAAGTAAGAAATACGAACTTTATTAAAACATATTAAACGACACCAGGCAACAGATGAACAGATGGCATATAATGCACAGTCAATCGCTCTTCGATTCACAGTTGGGGCACGTGAAAAAGGCCTGTCCCGCGGTGCAATCTTCGTGGGCCCATTTCTTGCACAGTTGACATTGTACCCACACCTCGCGTGATCTGCTGTCTTTGAATGGCTCTCCGCAGATAATGCAGGGTCATTCTTCCTCCTCGCTAATGGAGCTCACGCGGCTTTTCTTTGCCGTGTGTCTCTTCACTCCTGTCGCCAGGGACTTCTTCTTGAGCTTGGGTATGCGTTCTTTCTTCGCCTGATGCATAGCCAACTTGTTCTTATGCGGCGTCGATGTCAGAACAGTGGCACACTCGCGACGTAGGGCATCGTCTTGACCCACGTCGTTGGGGGCGTCTTGCCCCCAATAGGTTTCTTGCAGACATGTGCCGATGGTCAAATTACCTTTACTTATCGCCCGTTTTGCATGGTAATAATTGAAACTACTGACATAAACGATGCATAATATAACGACTATTTGATATCGCACGTAATCTCTGTAACATAATCATACATCTAATATGTAACATTTTAACATCAAACAAGCCTAAAAACTTCAAATTCACTTTTTGTTACTCACCATTGTTTTAGCGTTCTTGCGCGTTCGGACGCAATGAATGCTAGGTGGCAGCATTGTTTTCATCCACCAGAGACAGGCAGCAAACGATCGAAATATTGTAATACCCAGGGGGCGTCTTACCTCGAAGGGGCTTCTTACACCACCTTACCCTATCACAGCACTACCAGAAATACCGAAACAAACCAATTACGCATGCGTCACCGCTGCACCCTTCCCGCGCGCGTCTTTACGATTCTTACTTACTTAGACGTAGTTCCTCCTGTTCCTTTCGGGACATCGGGCGACGAGCTTTCTCCATCTACTACGGTCTTTCGCAATTTCTTTGGCCTCATTCCAGGTGATTTCCATTTCTGCCAGATCTTCTTTAAACGTCTTGCGCCAGGTCTTAGTCGGCCTTCCTCTCCTTCTATTTCCACCTTCAGGCACCCATTCCATTGCTACATGTGCTGTTCTCTCTCTTGGTAGGCGTAGGATATGTCCCGCTAGTCCTCGTCGTCGAGACTTAACTATGTAATGTAGGCTATCCAGACCTGCCCTCCTCATCACTTCTTCATTGGTGATGTGTTCTCTCCACGATATGCCCAATATGAACCGGAGACATCGTCGGTGAAATATGTCTAGTTTTTTTGATATCATCGCCGTATTCTTCCACGTTTCACAGGCATATATAGCTGTTGGTATTACGATTGACATGTAAAGACGTAGTTTTATGTCCTTTCTGATGGTGTTATTGGACCATATTGGACGTAGTCTTTGGAACACTGCTGATGCCTTGCCTATCCTCGCTCGCACATCTACTTCCGCGTCGCCTTTCCTAGAGATGTAGCTTCCGAGGTAAGGGAAGTTCTCGACGCATTGCAACTCTTCCTGACCGATCACAATGTGGGGGTCAGATCCATCACCAACTGACAATGTTTTTGTCTTCCCATAACTGATTCGTAATCCGACCATCTCTCCATTTTCGTTTAAAGTATTGGTCATCTCTTGTAGGATCTCCGGCATGTGGCTGAGCAGTGCAATATCATCGGCAAAGTCAAGGTCTGTCAACCTATTATTTATCCATTTAACACCAAAGTTCGGATCTTTCATCGTTTTCTTCATGATGAAGTCGATAACAACAACAAAGAGGAAAGGGGACAGGATGCAACCTTGACGTACACCTGTCTCTATATCAAACATATCTGTGTTGCCATCGTTGGTCTTGATGCAGCAGTTGGTGTTTCGGTATAGCTATTTGAAAATGTCTATATATGTGCTTGGTATGCCGTATAGCTTCAGGATTTGCCATAGCGAATCTCTGTGGACACTGTCGAAAGCCTTCTTAAAGTCAATGAAATTGACAAAAAGAGGTATCTGGAAGTCTCTGCTTTGTTCGATGATGTTTCGCAATGTAAAGATCTGCTCACAGCATGACCTTCCTATTCGAAAACCAGCTTATTCCTCCCGGAGGTGTTGGTCAACTGCTGTCTTCAGCCGGTTTAGGATCATACTGTAGAACACTTTTCCAGGTACTGACAACATCAATGTTATTCCTCGCCAGTTATTGCTATCTCTCAGGCACCCTTTCTTTAGTAACGTCACGATCACTCATCGTCTCCAATCATCAGGAACTTCCTCCTCAGACCAGATCAGATTGAACAAGTAGGTTAATTCGTCTACAACCCCGTCCTTGCCATGTTTCAATAGTTCGGCCGATACTTCATCAAGGCCCGCTGCCTTGTTGTTCTTGAGGCTATCGATGGCTTTGGAAACTTCTGCCCTGGTGATGTCATTGGCGATGACATCAAGCTCTTTTGTGTTTGGTTCCTGTTCGAAGTTGAAGAGTGTGGTTGGTGTTGGTTGATTTAGTACTTCTCGGAAGTGTTCAATCCACCTCGTGGCTTATTCCTCGTTTGTTAGCAGCTCTCTGCCATCTTTGTCTTTTATTGGTATGTTGGAATTGCTTTTCGCGGTAGTTAGCTCTCTCACAATCCTATACAGCGTTTTCGAGTCATTCCGTTCTGCTGCTGTTTGTGCTTCTTTACGTTTCTCTTCTAACCATTTCCTCTTATCTGTCTTACAGCTCTTTTTCACTTCTTTGTCCAGTTTCCTGTATTCTTCATCTGATGATTTCCATTGTTGGATGTTTCTAGCTGCTTGATCTCTTCTGATCTTCATGTCCTTCCTTTTATCAATCAGTTTCCACGAGTCTCCAGTAATCCACTGTTCTCTGTTGGACCTTCTTCTCCTTCCTAACACTACATTCGCGCTCTCCTCTACGGCTTGAAGGAATAGCTGTCATTGTTCTTCTAAGTCGGTTGAGTGTTGTAGCGCTTGGAATCTGTTCTTAGTTTCCTCGTAGAATTGTTTTGATGTGTCTGTGTTCTTTAAGTTATCTGTCGCATATGGCCTGACCGTCTTCACCGTCTTGACTCTCTTTAACTTCAAACGGATCTTACCAATCACAAGGTTGTGGTCAGAGCCAACGTCTGCCCCTCTGTAGGTTCGGCCGTCCTGTAGAGATGTACGCCATCTACTACTGATGCAGATGTAATCATCTCATTCGATGTATTGCCATCTGGTGAGATCCAGGTTTTTTGTGAATGCGTTTATGTTTGAAGAAGGTATTGCCAATGCTGATACCACTGGCGGTGCTCATCGAGAGCAATCGTTCACCGTTATCATTCGTATCTCCAGCTGAACCGTGAGGTCCAACCGTAGTATACATTTCTCTTCTGTCTCCATCCAGCTTCGCGTTAAAGTCTCATACCACCACTTTTATGTCAAAGTCAAGCACGTTCTGGAGTTGGTCGTAAAAGGTGTCCTTTTCCTCATCTGTGGCGACGTCAGTTGAGGCATATACTTGCACTACGGTGACTTTGACATGTCTGGTGTTGAACCTCACTGTAATGATGCGTTCACTAACTGGCTTCCACCCTATCTGTGCTTTTGTAGTATCCTTATTCAGGATGATGCCAACTCCATGGACGTGGTGATCTTCATTTCCGGAGTAGAGTACAGTTTTATCTCCGCTGTTGAAGCGTCCCTGTCCTGTCCATCTCATCTCGCTTACGCCTAGAATATTTAGATGGTAAGCCTTCATTTCCTTCAGCACTTGCTCCATCCGCCCGCTCTGAAAGAGCGTTCGAACGTTCCATGTGCCTACTCTGGTGTTAGTTTTGGCGTTAAAGATATGGCTCATCGGGGGTCGAGCTTCCTGACGGCTTTCACTCAATCCTGTCATAGATACATCTGTAGGTGTAGATACATCTATAGATGCAGATGCATCCACATTTATGGATGTGCCTTCTCTTCTTCCCCTTGAAAGTGTACCGGAATGGCTTCTTCTCGTCGTTTCTGTAGTAGGATTTGTTTTTACGGGGTAGGGTTGCTGGCCCTACGCCCAACCCTCCTCCTTTTTCAACCTGGCTTGGGACAGGCTGTGGCGGAGTTTTGTGATTCACTTATGAAAAACCAACAGGCGCAGTTATGCCCCGCTCAGCGCGCTCAAGGTCATACATGTGTCACGCGCATTTCATTTTGTTTTTCGCGGGGAGACGTCAGGGCTTGTTATATGTTAGCAAGGGGCTATACGTACACATACTAATTTTACAAACAGGTAGGCAGGGCCCTACGTATACGTACATTCATCAAGATTATATTATCTAGCGTAAAATTTAGACTTATACTGATTCACTTATGAAAAACTAACAGGAGCTTTTAAGTCGCGCCCCATTTCCTGATCATTGGTCCTTCTAAAATTAAAAACGAAGTGGAACTAATTTAGAAATGTGTTAAATATTACGGACATAATGTGATAACGAATTCTGAAGTGGAGCGAAGTGTCGAGAGTAAGTGGTGCAATGTAGGCACCGCCTTTGTATCGCTTTAAATCTACATCACTAATTATGTGCATCGTGCATTTAGAATCTTAGACTAGATTAGAAGTTTAGTACGCCCGACGCTACAGTATACACCTTTTTCAAAAAGTCTCACGTTTTAATACTTTTATATCCTTAGCGTTGATAAGTAAGCCAAGCTTAAGAACATTGACCCAATGTGTTAACACATCCTTGTGCTAGGGATTGGTTCTGTAAAGAAATACAGTTGGTTCAAAGAATAAAGTGAACAATATTTGACTTTTATAAAACGAAAAGGAGCTACCAGCGACGCCGTACGAAAACACCAAACACAGCAGAAGTCAGAAGTCGGCAGCGTGCGCTCAATAGGGTTATGACAGACATAAATTAATTTTGATCATATGCCATGTACAAATGTACAAATTGACATAATTTACATAAATGTGAAGGTCAAGGAGACTCCCATTAAGACATAACATGTTGCTAACATGGGAGCCCACGTTTAATAAAATAAATAAAAATAATAAATATTAATAGTAATCATATAATTCAATGTAAGTAAATACAAAATTAATACATAATTACATAACATATTGTATAGTATTGTGTGTTACAACCTTGACAATAATGAATAGTGCAATTGGATTTATAGTTCATAATTAAGTAATTTTTAATATAAATGATAAAACCAGATCAACTATGTATGTAAGTGTTATGGTGCTAATGCTCGGACTGTTAACTGTTTTCATTGTGTTGTATTTATGTATATATTTTTTGCATATATTCATAATTGCATCTGGGAATAAATAGGTTATTTATTCTTCGTGTGTAGTGCTGATGCCTACACAATGATGGATTTCAAAATTGTGTAAGTAAGGGATGTGACAGAAATAGTCCAGTAGAACGTCTTTTACTAATTTATAATAAAACTTAGGTTGCAACTGTTTATCAATTTCATCTTATGTATCATCCAATTAGGAATTTGAGTTTGTTAAAAATTTAATGTTTATATAAATGATTGATTAACTAATGCACTGTTCGTAAAATTAGTTTGTGCACGTATAGCCCCTTGCTAACATATAACAAACCCTGACGTCTCCCCGCGAAAAACAAAATGAAACGCGCGTGACACATGTATCAAACGCTCCTTGACCTTGAGCGCGCTGAGCGGGGCATAAATGCGCCTGTTGGCAAAAGCCTGTATATGACATGCTGCCGCAGACGGGTCATTTGCTGAACCGGCATCCAATATGTAGATATCTGTGGCATACATACTGTGAAATTATAGTGTAAATCGGAGAAATGGTTTGGTTAACCTACTTGAATGATTAGTCCTATGTTGGTAGCGTAGGCTCTAAATAGCAGTAACCGATTAGATAACGTCAGACACATTATATTCCTTAAATAAAATAAGAGACCCTTTAAGGTGTAGGACCATTTATTTTAGAAATTGTACACGACATCAATGACACAAAACCAGTATTTGTCTGATAACATAAGATAATTGTTTTATGTGATCTCACAATTACAGCATAAGAAGCATTTACATAAACTTTATTATGAAGGTTTCACATATTATGTTCAGAAGTAGGTACATGTATGTGAAATACTAGAGCAGACAACATTGGAGCTTAAATGTGCTCTACAAGATGACTACTACGCAGCATCGCCTGCGGCATGTGCAAGCATACAATGGTCTGGGCTTTATTAACAAGATTTAACAAGATTGCCATCCAGAGAATTAACTCTAGACGGCAGGTGGACAAGGAAGCCCTTTGGCTTATCGAGAGTCCAACCCTTTTATCTACATATATCCAGCCCTTCTGAGGTATGTGTCGATTTTATTTTTAAACATATTCACACTACTAGCACCCACACAATCATCAGATAATCTGTTCCATACATTCACAGTCCTTTGTGAAAATGAAAACTTTCTTACGTCTAATCTACACTGTTCCTTTACTAATGTAACTTCGTGTCCTCTAGTCTTTCTATCTTTCTTAACTGAAAAAAACATATTTCTATCAATATTTTCATAACCATTCAATATTTTAAACACTTCTATCTGATCTCCTCTCAATCTCCTGGTCTCTAGTGTTGTTAAACCACATTCTTTTAGGCGTTTTTCATAACTAAGATCCCTCAGTTTTTGTATCATTTTAGTCGCTCTCCTCTGTACTCTTTCTAGCATATCTATGTCCTTCTTGCGGTATGGCCTCCACGCTTGTATACAATATTCTAAATGAGGCCTAACTATTGTTTTGTACAGCGGTATTATTAGTTCTTTTTCTTTATATGCTATATTTCGCCTAATCAATCCAAGGATTTGATTTCCTTTTGAAGCTGCAATTCCACACTGCTCTGAAACCTTCATGTCAGCACTAATTGTCAGCCCTAAGTCTTTTTCTTTTACAGTAGTATTTAGTACAGTTCCCCCCATTGTATATTCTACATATTCGTTCCCATGTCCTATGTGAAGACATTTACATTTCCCAAAATTGAACAACATTTGCCACTTTTCAGACCATTTGATCAACCTGTCAAGATCATCCTGTAAATGCTGTCTATCTCCATCACTTTTAATCTTTCTAAACACTTTTGTATCATCTGCAAATTTCAACACCTTGCTAGCTATATCATCGTCCAAATCGTTTATATATATTAAGAATAATATAGGTCCCAGTACTGATTAGTGCCCAGATATCGAGTCGTTCCAAAGATATACGTGCAAGAGAAATGTTTTTGGACCTTTTTTATTCTGCGGGTCATTTATCGCCCACCCAATGACAACAGGTGATTGACCACCAGGTACCAATGGACTCTACAGTATCGCTTGTCAGCAACCCCGGTGCCCAAGTGTCCGTGTGTTACAGTTGAGAAGTGCCTAAGTGACCGTGACCGTAAGCACCGTAAGCACTACCTGAACTCACCTCACTAACGCTGCAACAATGGGCGAGACCACCACTAAGACCAGGCCCAGTAGTGCGTCGCAGTCGAACACTGGGGCCGAACGTTTGGAGGAAACTGTGACAACGTCAACAACAACAAATGAGGCAACGTTCAACAGACTGCTGGAAATGCAGCAAAACATTTTCCAGAAGTGCTTGCAATCCTTTAGAGAAAGCAAAAATAGACAAGTTCAAGGCCGAGACAATAAAATCTATGACTGACCTAAAGCACAGCCTGCAATATACTCAGCAGGAGGTGGCCGACATCAAGCATGCGTCGATCACCTGCAAAAACAACTGCAGAAGCTTGAAGAAAATGTCGACTATCTAAAAAACCAAATTAGACGAACGAACGTGTGGATAAACGGAAGAACTGATAAAAAACAGCCCTTTGAATAAGTTCACCATCACAGCAGACACAGTCGAAACGATGAAGATTGAGCGCTCTCAGCGAACGGGCGCTGCGAGAATGGTGAACGAGTGAGTCACACTGTGAGTCAGACTTCAGTGTGACTAACATGCCTAGTAACTTTTTGTGTGTTTTCCTTACTTGTTCTTTTCCTTATTATGTTTCTTACCCTTCACTTGTGTTTAATCAAAGTAACGTTTAATTGTAATTTGCTTTTGAATGTGATCATAACAAAACCAAACATGAACTTTTTTAACGATTTTCTTAACGCTATGTCAACATTCTTTGTTAACGGTATTGCATAGGATCACTTACACAATGTTATCAAAGAACTTTATAGTACCTATGATGTTTTCAATAAATCATTTCGTGTTTTCTATATATGCTTTTTGTTGACATTTACTCTTGAGCGAACTGCTCCATATTAAATGACGGTGTATTTAAATAATCCAATTTCATATTATTTACATTTTAGTCTACATGTATATGATGTGTATCATTGTTTCCATTTTAGTCTACATGTATATGATGTGTATCATTGTTTCCATTTTAGTCTACATGTATATGATGTGTATCATTGTTTCCATTTTAGTCTACATGTATATGATGTGTATCATTGTTTCCATTTTAGTCTACATGTATATGATGTGTATCATTGTTTCCATTTTAGTCTACATGTATATGATGTGTATCATTGTTTCCATTTTGGGTGAGGGCAATGTTTATAAATTTCCCTTTCACTACGTTTAGTGTTAGTCATTTTACATTTTAATTTTGGGACAGTGCATTATATATAATATTTCAAGTTTATTGTCTTAGCAATAATCACTTTGTGTTTTGTTCAATATACTTACGTTATTCTCTCTCTACGCTCCTGTTGTGGCAATACATATGCTTTAATTTATTTTCACATATTTTGTGCTGATGCAATACGTACGGTGTGTTATATATGCATGTGGAATATTCGTAATATTCTCTTTTACAAAATATATTTGTATTATGCTCATGGTATAACTTGCACAGAGTCTAGTTTATGTTTATATTATGTGTCCTGTAAACATAGAGCACTATTGTTTATTCAATTTTCCAGTATGGTTGATAAAAATTATTTATTAGCGCAATTTGGTTGTTAAGAGAAACATTTTCTCTATAATATATTAAAAACGGATCAAATGAACGAAGATGGGGATATTGAACCCCTTCAACATTCACCATACTTGACGATGATAATTTAATAAACAATTTAACGAACAAGCAAAGCAAATTTATTTTGCCGAGCCAAAATTTTCAGAGTTTAAATGCAAAAATTGACGAAATTAAAATAATGCTAGAAATATTCAGAAGTAATGGTTGTGTGATTAGTTCACTATGTTTACAGGAAACATGGCTCAATGAAGAGGCTGACACTTCTTTATTTCAAATAGATGGATATACATTAATATGTTAAGGCAAACTATGTAGTGCACATGCTGGCTTGACAATCTACCTTTGCAACAAATACAATTACAAATCTGCAAATATCCATGCTAATGCAGATACTTGGGAAGGTCAATTTATCTAGAGATATAGCTGAAAACTGCCGTATATTTACAAACGAATTTGCATCAAATTTAGTTGATTTACCAAAATATATAATTGAAATAATAATTGCAGGAGATTACAATATTGATTTGCTTAAAATTAACGAAAAACCCATAATATGTGAATATTTTGACACAATCGTTTCACGTGGTTTCTTCCCTAAAATCACTATGCCAACACGACTTTCAGAATATCATGGAACATTCATTGATATTATTTTACGCAATTTGTCAAAAGGATTCTTCAAATTCTCAGCTGGTATTTTAGTGAGTAATATTTCTTATCAATTTCCGTACTTTCTAAGTCTGGACTATGTCGAAACCACTTGTGTAATACCAAGTTTTATACGAATAAAACAACACAATCATGACTCACCCTTTATATTTAAAAGTGAAATAATAAACACAAATATTTATGATAAACTTAACACAGATATTCATGTGGATTCGAATTAAAACTACAATATCCTCGATGAAATTTGCATTGCAGCTATAGCTATAAATTTAACAAATATATACATAAGAAAACTTCTTGTATTACCAAGGGCATTATTGTGACGATAAAGTGTAAAAACAAATTGTATTCGAGAATGAAACAGACTCACGTAAATACAGAGTGTCACAAAGTGGTTTGTATAGAATTTAATCAGGCTTTAGAACAGTGGTTTTGTATACAAGTATGGTTGATGGGATGGTACTGCCATCTCTGGTATGTATTGTCGCGGAGGTATATGCTGGTGCCCTCTGGCGATTAAGGCGTGTAACGTTTTAACTGCCGACGAGTCAGATTTAATTAATTTCATTTGTAGCGTACACCACTAATTCTACGGTTAGGTATACCAAATTTGGTACCAGTAGAAATTATTTAACATGACTGGTAATATGGTGACCTTGCAAACTACTTATGTTGTGGTTATAAGAAGATTATATTATGAACTTATAAAAGTTGTTTACAGAAATGTAGGTGTGAAAAAACCTAGCTTATGAATAGAGTGCGTGTTTTATTAAAATTATGGATTAATTCATGAGAGTTGGAATGTACGATGAATATTGTGGTATCCGGCTCGATACAGGGAATCCAGTGATATTCATTATGTAAGTAATTCACGTAAGTTAAAAATTGAATGAGCACTTATATAGCCAAACGTTTAGCTCGCAAAATCTATTTTAAACTCAGCGAGTTGAATGGATTGCTTCGAAGTGTGAATGGTTTCGGGAGCCGGTTTTTGAAGCGACTTTAATTTGTATTAAGTGTTGTAATTGGTCAGACTAACTTCCGGCCATCAAGCTATATAAGGGCAGGAAGGCCATTCGAGGCCAGCCGAACATTTGAGCAGAAGAAAGTGATGCACTCTCGTCTCCAGGAATTGGGCTGAAACGTGTGTCCGCCCAAAGCCTGTAGTA
Organism: Paraescarpia echinospica; assembly: GCA_020002185.1. NCBI lineage: Eukaryota > Metazoa > Annelida > Polychaeta > Sabellida > Siboglinidae > Paraescarpia > Paraescarpia echinospica. The sequence continues at coordinate 209,623 of CM034541.1, read as the reverse complement.
AATACTTCTACGATTTCAACAGTACTGATTAGTCGTGAGACGCTGCACTTATCACGCGTTGAAGAAGACTGAGCGATAACCGACTGCAGTTCCGTTTTGACGTGATCTTCGAATGCGAGGCCACCACCGTTTCGTTTGCTAGCTGTCGTAACACAGACTCCGTGACAGACCTTCTCGACATCGCCAACGTCGTGACATTCGTTTCCGTATTGTCGCCTGGTGATTCGCGTGGGATCGACAAGGCAAATCTACCGTCTACTTGATCGCCCGAGTCGCCTGCTTTCATCTACGTGAATTCGTTCGCCGAACGCCGAGCGACTTTCGACTTCGTCCTGACATCTCGCCGAACGCCGAGCGACTTTCGACTTCGTCCTGACATCTCGCCGAACGCGACCGATGCGAACGTTGACATTCGCACATCACGAGACATTCATTGGTTACAGTTCATAGACTTTACAACGGTGTATACCCGTATTCATGTAAGTGACCAGCTGTTTAAATTGTCTCCCATGTAATTTCGTATTTGGATGCATACGCGTCGAGTACAATGTATGGTGTTATAAATATAATGTCATAGCAGAGTAACGGTTGGCCAACTTTCACTGAACCGCATATGTTTATGTTGTATTAAATGTGAACGCCAGTTGGCTTCTCGAACAGACATATCTGATGTCACGTTATGTCTCTCGTTCACTCCGAATCCTAGTGCACCTGAACCTATAACTTGCTATGTGAAATCGGGTACCACCAATTTATTAATTTATTAATACTTACACTCGATTTTGTGACATACATGAGAGATGGTCTCCATATCCGTGGAAAGTGGGCAATAGTTTTCTCAGAGAACTTGCCGCAATCTGTTTGACAGTGGGACAGGCTGCATCTATTTAAACTAGATTCGCAGAAGCCTGAAACTGGAGGTATAGTTAAAGACGGCAGAAATAAATCAGCAAAGAACAGCCTGGAAAACAGTTCTGAATCAGGATATAAATGCGTTTGTTTAATTGAGCATAGTAAACAAAAGAAATGAACTAATGATTATGGTAGAAGATATTGACCCACACATAATAGGTGTAACCGAATCATGAGGGAGGTGGAGTTATTTTATGGCAGTGGCTATGCGTACGTGAGCCGTACGTTTAGACCTCCATTCTAAAAGTACGGCACTCATTCTGCGCATGCGCATGCTATTATTTCCGGTTACGTGAGTTGTATTTTTAGCATCACTTGTCTAAAGATACGGCAGTCGATATGCGCATGCGCATTATTTTTATACGTGAGCCGTATCTTTATCGCTCGGTTCTAGAAGTACGGCAGTTAATTTGCCGTATCTTTAGCACTCGTTTCTAAAAGTACGTGAGCTTTTCTGCATGTACATGTTGATGTATAGGCGTAAGCTGTATCTTTAGCACTCGGTTCTAAAAGTACGGCAGTTAAATTGCCGTATCTTTAGCACTCGTTTCTAAAAGTACGTGAGCTTTTCTGCGCGTACAGGCACTCATACTACCGTATCTTTAGCACTCGGTTCTAAAAGTACGGGAGTTTTGTATGCGTGCACTTTGATGTAATTCTGTACATACGCTGTATCTTAGCACTCGTTTCTAAAAGTACGTAAGTTTTTCTGCATGTACATGTTGATGTACAGGCATAAGCTGTATCTTTAGCACTCGGTTCTAAAAGTACGGGAGTTATTTCACGCGTTCATTTTGATGTAGTTCTGTACATACGCTGTATCTTAGCCCTCGCTTCTAAAAGTATAGACGTAATCCGTATCTGAGCCCTCGCACGCATTTCTGACAGTTTGGACAATATATAGATAGTGTGCATATGTGCGTGAATATTTAATTAATTTATGTACTGGTATAACATAATTGATTAAACGCAAAACAGTAATGTAGTAAAACATCAAAGTAGTTTTATTAACTATAAACACATGGAAATTATACAGTATCATATGAACTATCAGTTGATTGGCCTACTTAGCCTACTGACAGCTGCCGTATACATATAAATTAATACAAAAGACTGCCTAATACAAAAACATGCTAATAAGACTGACTTGCCTGAATACAAATTACACCACCACATTATAAACGTGTAAATTATACAGTATTAAACATTAGTATATAGGCCTACTTAGCCTACTGACAGCTGCCTTAAACATCATTAATACAATCGACTGCTTAATAAAAAAATGTGTACATACAACATGCTAATGTGATTGACTTGCGTAAATTACTAATGAATACATTGCACCATATTATCGTAACATTTTCATAACATGTCACATCTTCTCTAGACTATTGCACGAAACTCGCTATATGTAAAACATTTTTACACAACTCTGTAAATGTAAAACATATATACATGGAACTCACTAAATGTAAAAAATATATATACGCGGAACTCAGCAAATGTAAAACATTTGTACACAAAACTCAGCAAATGTAAAACATATATACGCGGAACTCACTAAAGGTAAACATATAAACGTGGAAGTCATTAATTTTTGGTGACTGCTGAGATGCATATGCACTTATATAAACACTGTGCAATGTTCTTAAAAAACAGCCTTGTCTTCCCCTACAGCATACTCTCAAGATGTACTGCACATATTTCAGAACAACTACGTTGAAATTCAGGTCAATTCAGTATCTGACATTGTCTGTGATACACTGTCTGTCCACAAGTCTACGTGATGTCGATGATGCCCTTCTCGTCGATGGACGGGTCCAGCTCCTTGTAGGCCGAGACTGTGCTGCTTCATCCATCACATTGTGGCGTCGCCAGCTGAATGTTGGGCGAAGTCACTTCCCTCGTGTGGGTGTTGAACGTCGAGTGGTGCATGGCAGGCATGTCCATGTGTCGACACAGCTTGACGAGGTCACTGTGTCCCACACCCATATCCATCGTGGCAGACACGAGGGACCGCACCATCACAAATGGAGCCGAACTCAACTTTGCGCCTCACAGTCGATCAGATGAGTACGTCTTGTTTAACACCTCGCCATAAGACGTGCTTAGCACGTATGTCTCCAGCACACAAACGACCCCAAGAGTGCAGTCGACAGTCCGGACAGCAAGTGTGCAGCTGCTGCACGCACTACACAACAGCTCTCTCACTAGCTCAATGAGGATGCTGGACCGCATGCAGATGGTCGACAACTGTTCCACGACATCGCCATCTTCCAAAGTTTTGGCATCACTCAGCAGGCGTTTGTAGGGAAACTTCTTCTTGGTCGCTGAAGTTTGCGTGTCATCTGTCACTTGTAATGTTGATGGTTGTTGATCATCCTCACCATGAATGGATAACTGTGACACAACAAATGCAATGTTTTACAGTGTACTGTAATTATTAAATAAATGGAGAAACAAATTCCTGTGATTAATAAATGCTGTTACCAATACCAATACTGTATATGTACGTGTGTATGTTTGATATCCACCATACATAGATAAGTTATAACTAAAGCAATAACATCATGGCATGAACTGATAAAAAAGTATTTGTACTGTCCATTTCATAGTGTCTAAATTATTAGTTGCCAATAACAATAGACGAATCTGTGTATCTATGAACATGTACAACCAGGGCAGTTGTCGTGACATAGCCTGGCTAAAACAGTGAAGCCATGACCATGTCCACCCATATACTAAATGTAGCCTTATAGCCAGGCATACCACATAGCCAGGCCATGGCATAACATTCGCCATAGGCCTATACAGGCTATAGCACAGGCATAACCAGGCATGTCAGAAATGTCAACAGCTGAGCCGGAACACCTACTAACGAATTTCATTCAAATAAATATTATAGCATTTAAAGAACATATAAATAAATACCACTTTGTCGGAATCATGACTGCTGGATGAGCGCTGGAACTGCTCAACGTCGGCATCGCCATGTTCCTTTCACCTTTGACTCGGGGGGTCAGACATCGTCGCCGTCGAAGTCGCACTCTCAGCGGCACTCCTCTTTAAGTCACGCGCTAGTTGACACTGCTTTATTCTCCTCTGTTTCCCAACACCATACGCTTCCTTAGATTTCTGTTTTCGGTACGGCATATTCGCGTTTTCGTAAATATCGCGCCCACATCCAACTCCGCCATCTCGACACGCGGAGGAGGAAACATGCGCGCGCAGAATTAATTTACTTTTCTCCAGGAAATGACAAATCGAAAACAGATGCGCGCGCATCCTCACGTACGTTTAGGTCACCAGGCTAAAGATACGGCTCACGTAGGCGTAGTCACTTCGTTATTTTATATGTTAAAATATATATCCAGGTATATGAAACAAAAGTAGAAAGAGAAGCAGATTGCGAAGAAGCTGTTCGGTGTAACATAATTACAGGAAACTCAAAGTTAACGGTGGGGTTAGTTTATCGAAGTCCAAACATAAGTGTAGAAGAGAATGAAAAAATACAAAACGCTATAAGGGAAGTTAGCAAACGGGACTGTATTTTTATGGGAGATTTTAACCATGGTCATATACAATGGAACTCTCTACAGAGTACGGGGAGTGAAGACCACAAATTTTTAGTTTTAGTAAGCTACTGGGAAGTAGTGCTCACAACCAGATGCATTTTACCATCAAAGTAAAATCAGAAAGAAATATAAAAAATGCAGTTAAGGAGAAATTTTCACAAAGGAAGATATAAAGAAATGAGGAAATATTTAGCAAAGATAGATTGGAACAACACACTGAAGAATAAGTCAGCAACAGAATGCTGGAATATCTTAGAGAGTAAAATAGAGTGCCTCAACGATAAATTTGTTCCCTTGAAAAAACAAGGGAAACGGTCCAGAAAGAAATACTTATCGAAAGAAGCCATTAGAAAAATTAAGTACAAACAAACGATGTGGAAGTCATATAGACGTATTGGACTACCACCACTATCTACCTCCACCACCACCACCACCACCACCACCAATATCACTACCTACCTCCACCACTATCACTACCTACCTTCACCACCACCACTACCCCTCCACCACCACTACCACTACTTCCACCACAAACACCACCACCACTACCACCACCACCACCACTACCTACCTCCACCGCCACAATCACCACCAACACTACCTCCACCACCACTATCACCACTACCAACCACCACTACCACCACCGCAATCACCACGACGATAAACATCACCACTACCACCAGTACAACCACAACCAACTCCACCACAACAACCTCGTGCTCCACACACTACGTTTACGAGCCACTTACAAATATCAGTCCGTGTTCGACGTTTATGACTTACTAGCAACGATCGTTTTCGTGTCAATCTCTCGCAAAACCGCATTAACAAGATTTAACAAGATTGCCATCCATAAAATTAACTCTAGATAGCAGGTGGACAAGGAAGCCTTTTGGCTTATCGAGAGTCCAATATTTTTTATGTACGTGTATCCCACCCATTTAAGGTATGTGTTGATTTTATTTTAAAACATATTCACGCTGCTAGCACCAACACAATCAGGAGATAATACGTGCCATTCATTTACAGTCCTTTTTGAGGATGAGAACTTTCTTATATCTAATCTACACTGCTCCTTTATCAATGTAACTTCATGTCCTCTGGTCCTTCTATCTTTCTTAACTGAATATTTCTATCAATATGTTCATAACCATTCAATAGTTTAAAAACTGTTATAATAATAATAATAATAATCTTTATTGAAACATAATGTTCAGTATAGCACAGATGTAGCAGTACTATGAAACATGTGTACATTACGTAACAATTGGAACAAAGCAACATATTGCTTGTGTTCCTTATTCATGTCATATTTGAAATGAAAACTATAATTCGTGTCAAAAAAACAACATAATACATAAACATAAACATCTTCATAATAAACTAACTAATTATTTAATAATGCATTATACGAGTACCGTAATACTTGAACACCAGGTACATCTTAACATGACAAAATTACTTTAAAGCAGAATTTAGCATATGTTTGCTAGAATTAGACGCTTGGTCATTTGTTTGAACATATGAAGAGATGTACAATATTGTAAATAGTTATTTGTAATAAATGTATTCCAGATTTTAGGACCAACATAAGCCAAAGACAACTGTCTGCATTTATTCTTGCAGTATGGTATTTTATATGTTACTTCCTGCCTTATATTATATTTATGTGTGGATATTTGCAGGACAAATACATCATGATAGATATCTGGCAACATACCCCTATTATGCTTGTACATTAAAATACAGCATAAGTATTTATTTACGTCATAAATATTCATTATTTGATAATATGTAAATTAAGGCTGCGTATGATCAATAAATCCTACATGACTTATTACATGCAAAACTCTTTTTTGGAGTAAATGAATTTTAGCAAGGTATATATTCGGGGCCCTTCCCCATACGACATTACAATAAGTGATATATGGGTATATAAACATGTAATACAGGTTTAACAATGATTTATTATCTAATTTGTTTGTCAACTTTTTATAATACCAATATTCTTAGAAATTTTATTTGTTATATATTTAATGTGTGTGCTCCAATTCAATTTATTATTTATAAGCAAACTCAAAATTTTTATATCATGTACAGTGTTAATTTGTATGCCGTCTATGCAAATGTTATTACACCTCTCTCTTATACTGATCGTATTACTAAAGGTCACTGTGTGAGTTTTCTGTATATTCAAAGAAAGTTTATTAATTTTAAGCCATAAAGATAGTTTTTTTATTTCAGAGTTCAGAGCATTTTTCCTTTCATCTATATTGTTGCCTTGTATAAAAATGCTCGTGTCATCAGCAAACATAATGGTAAACGTTGTGTCAGATAAAGTAGATAAATCATTTATATAGATAAGAAACAGTAAAGGTCCCAGAATTGAACCCTGCGGAACACCACATGTTATGTTTTTAAGGGAAGATTTTGTTTCATAAAATTTTACTCGTTGTTGTCTGTTACTTAAAAACTTACGAATCCATTGGAGTATATTCCCTCTGATTCCATAATGTGTTAATGTTCTCAATAATATATTATGATTAACGGTATCAAAGGGTTTGGCTAAATCCAGAAATAACCCAATTACGTGCTCTTTGGTATCGATTGCCATACTAATTTTGTCAATTAGTAGTGAAATAGCCATATCAGTGGAATATCCTTTCCTAAATCCAAATTGGGAATTAGACATGATGTTATGTTTCATTATGTAATTCATTAATATATTGCACATTAATCTTTCAAACACCTTTGAAAATACAGGCAAGACAGAAATAGACCTGTAATTATTAATTAATTATGTATCGCCATTTTTAAAAACGTGAACTATATCAGCTATTTTTAGTTGATCAGGAACATATCCTTGATCAAGTGATAAATTTACAATGTAACTTAAAGGATCAAGTAGGTTGGAGAAGGCCTGTTTGACAATAATAGGTTTTATGCCATCCCATCCAGGACTAGAGTTTTTAAAATTCTTAATAATCCCCTTTATCTCATCTGGTGTGGTTGGCGACAGATACATTGAATTTTTATAGACTCCTTGGAGGTAGTCATCAGGTCTCTCTGATATGACTGGTATTTTATCAGCCAGTTCTGGACCTATACTTGTAAAATATTCATTAAATGTATCAGCTATGCATTTTTTGTTAATTTACCGTCAATTAGCAATTTGTCATTAGATAAAAATGCTTCCTTCCTCCCTATAGTACTCTTTAAAACTATCCAAGTTTTTAGCAAATTGCCCTTGTGCTGTTGAAGCTCACGTCGATAGAATTCTCTTTCTGTTACAGTAATAAGACAATTTAATTTATTTCTATATCTTTTATAATTAGTTTCATTGAAGACAGTCGGTTTTTTCAAGTAGTACATATACAATTTGTGTTTAGTTCTTTCTTGTTGCGGTTATTCTAGTAGGCTTGCAGATAAGGGGTATAATGATGACAGTGGCAGTTGTTGCTGTTATTCTAGTAGGCTTGCTGATAAGGGGTATAATGATGACAGTGGCAGTTGTTGCTGTTATTCTAGTAGGCTTGCTGATAAGGGGTATAATGATGACAGTGGCAGTTGTTGCTGTCATTCTAGTAGGCTTGCTGATAAGGGGTATAATGATGACAGTGGCAGTTGTTGCTGTTATTCTAGTAGGCTTGCTGATAAGGGGTATAATGATGACAGTGGCAGTTGTTGCTGTTATTCTAGTAGGCTTGCTGATAAGGGGTATAATGATGACAGTGGCAGTTGTTGCTGTTATTCTAGTAGGCTTGCTGATAAGGGGTATAATGATGACAGTGGCAGTTGTTGCTGTCATCCAGGTAGGCTTGCTGATAAGGGGTATAATGATGACAGTGGAAGTTGTTTCTGTTATTCTAGTAGGCTTGCAGATAAGGGGTATAATGATGACAGTGGCAGTTGTTGCTGTTATTCTAGTAGGCTTGCTGATAAGGGGTATAATGATGACAGTGGCAGTTGTTGCTGTTATTCTAGTAGGCTTGTTGATAAGGGGTATAATGATGACAGTGGTAGTTGTTGCTGTTATTCTAGTAGGCTTGCTGATAAGGGGTATAATGATGACAGTGGCAGTTGTTGCTGTCATTCTAGTAGGCTTGCTGATAAGGGGTATAATGATGACAGTGGCAGTTGTTGCGGTTATTCTAGTAGGCTTGCTGATATGGGGTGTAATGATGACAGTGGCAGTTGTTGCTGTTATTCTAGTAGGCTTGCTGATAAGGGGTATAATGATGACAGTGGCAGTTGTTGCGGTTATTCTAGTAGGCTTGCTGATAAGGGGTATAATGATGACAGTGGCAGGTGTTGCTGTTATTCTAGTAGGCTTGCTGATAAGGGGTATAATGATGACAGTGGCAGTTGTTGCGGTTATTCTAGTAGGCTTGCTGATAAGGGGTACAATGATGACAGTGGCAGTTGTTGCTGTTATTCTAGTAGGCTTGCTGATAACGGGTATAATGATGACAGTGGCAGTTGTTGCTGTTATTCTAGTAGGCTTGCTGATAATGGGTATAATGATGACAGTGGCAGTTGTTGCGGTTATTCTAGTAGGCTTGCTGATAAGGGGTATAATGATGACAGTGGCTGTTGTTGCTGTCATTCTAGTAGGCTTGCTGTTAAGGGGTGTAATGATGACAATGGCAGTTGTTGCTGTTATTCTAGTAGGCTTGCTGTTAAGGGGTGTAATGATGACAGTGGCAGTTGTTGCTGTTATTCTAGTAGGCTTGCTGATAAGGGGTATAATGATGACAGTGGCAGTTGTTGCTGTTTTTCTAGTAGGCTTGCTGATAAGGGGTATAAATGCATGTTGGAACATTGCATCTATGTACTCTTGGGTTTCCGTGTGACTACCATAATTAAGTAGATTAATGTTAAAGTCACTCATTATGTAACATTGTTTATTATCAACATTGAGAGTTTGTATAATATTGATAACATGTTCTGAGAAAGCAGTAATGTTTGTGTTAGGTGGTCGATAGACAACACCTACAGTTGTTTTGTTATTGCATGTCTTAGACTGAGTCTTGACTTCAATAAAAACGCATTCCAAATATTCAGTTATGATACTCATTTCTGGTAATTCAGTACACTCAAAGGATTTACGAACATATAAGGATACACCACCTCCCTTCTTGGAAGGCCTAGTCAAATGTATACTTTTGTACTCTGGCAATTCATACAGATCAAGATTGTCATTATGTAACCAAGTTTCGCTTAGACCGATGACCGAGAACCTGTTATCGATCAGTGACAAGAAATCACCCAATTTGTTAATGTTCTTTGGCAAGCTTCGGATATTTAAATGCATAAGTGAAAACTCGTCATCAGAGATATTATTTCTTTTTATAACTCCATTAATGTCATCATCATGATAATATTTAGTATTTACAAAGCTATCTGTTGTGAGTAAATTACAATCGGGATCTATATTCCGCATTGCAGCATTGCCAGTTTCATAATCTTGTACGTCATCTAAGGTAGTATTACGTAATTGGCTCATAGGATTGAAATGCAGTATATACATACACATTCACACGGTACACAATAATGCTTCTATAATTGCATGTAGCATTTACAGACCGTTTTATAAAAAACAACGTTGTGTGACATATGTTAAGTTGCAGTAGGTTAGTTAGAATACATGATATATATATATCGATATAATATAGCAATAAAGTATGTATGAGTAATCAAATAAGACACGAACCATACGTAGAATACGAAGTTGTACATGAATGAGTCCATGAATGGTACAGTCCCTATGTGAATAAGCACCATGATAGGCCGACTAGAGACACAAAATATCCACCGTGACTTGGGCCAATGTCCAACGCAATTACAGTGCATTTAGTTCATCTTCCCGACTGACGGTTTTGATTGTTCCCTTTAGGTTTTTCATGACAATCCTTCCGTCGTACGACCAACAGTCGATAATCTTGTGCTGTTTCTTTAACGACCGGCACAATAACAGTTGTCTTGCGCTCTTCTGGGTGAGGTCTTCCGATATGTAGACACTTGATCGTTTAGTGCGTAGCCGTTTTCGAGCTTTAATGAAGTCATCCTTCGATTTATAGTTTTTGAACTGGACTATAATTTGGCGCGAGTGGTTTCTGTTTGTAGCGGATGTTCTGGGCCCAATCCTATGGGCTCTGTTGATATGGTTCAATGTTAATTGCACGTCCATGTCGTCAAACAAGTCCGTGATAATCTTATCAATTTGTTCACCGTCTTTGTTTTCCTCTATTCCTGTGATGCGCACCGAGGACCGACGGCTGTACTGCTCCAGATTGTCAACTGCTTGTTTAAGTTGTTCGATCCGTGCGTCCTTGGCTGTCAACTCCTTTTCTAGATCACCAAGCCTTCTGTTTATTTTGTCAGCAACTATTGTAGCAATCCGGATGGCGAGGGCCGCGATTACGTCATCGTCACCTAGCGCTAGCTTGATTTGTTCTACAAGTTCATCGGTGGTCGAGGTCGGTCTCTTCTTGCCCATTGTTGCTGGTGGTTGTCTGTTACGCAATAGTTGGGTCTAATCACAGGCTTAGCAGCAAACGTTGACGTGTTTTGGGCGTGTCGTGGGCGACAATATGGTTGTTACACGATCCGATATATTTTACCGGCGTGCAAGTTCAAGAAAATATCACAATTTAACACCCACCGGGTTCCTGAGTGTCCACTAGTCAATCCAGTTCACTTCAGCAAAAAACACGGGACTTTTTAGTGCATTTCTCTTACATTCTCACCCAAAATCGAGGAGTGCGAAGAAATCGTGCTGTCTGACCATGGCACACCCTCCCTCCCTTCATCTGATCTCCGCTCAATCTCCTGGTGTCTAGTGTTGTTAAACCATATTTTTAAGGTGTATTTCGTAACTAAGATCCCTTAGTTTTGGTATCATTTTAGTTTCTCTCCTCTGTCCTCTCTGTAGAATATCTATGTCCTTCCTGCAATATGGCCTCCACGCTTCAATACAATATTTTAAATGAGGCCTAACTATTGTTTTTACACAGGTAATATTAGCTCTTTTTCCTTATACGTTATGTTTCGCCTAATTAATCCAAGGATTTGATTTCACATTGAAGCGGCAATGCCGCACTGCTCTAAAACTTTCATTATCAGCACTAATGGTTAACCCTAAGTCCTTTTCTTTTATAGTAGTACTTACTACAGAACCTCCCAATGTATATTGTACATCTTCGTTCCCATGTCCTGTGTGGAGGCATTTACATTTCCCAAAATTGAACAACATTTGCCATTTTTCAGACCATTTTATTAACCTGTCAAGATCATCTTGTAAATGCTGTCTATCTTCATCACGTTTAATCCTTCTAAACAATTTTGTAACATCTGCAAATTTCGACACCTTGCTTGTTATAACATCGTCCAAATCGTTGATATATATTAAGAATAATATAGGTCTCAGTACTGATCCCTGTGGTACCCCACTCAAAACTGATTTCCAGTTTGAAGCCTCCTCATCAACTACTACCCGTTGTCTTCTGTCAATTAGCCATTTTTCTATCCAGTTAATTAAACCATTTCCTATCCCATGGACCTTTAGTTTAAGCAGTAATCTTTGATGTGGCACTTTGTCGAAAGATTTCTGAAAATCTAAGTAGATGATATCTACTGGTGAGCCCTCGTCTACCCACTTAGTGATATCTTCCAAAAACATAACACATTTGTTAAGCATGACCTGGCTTTTAGAAACCCATGTTGAGATGGGTTTATCAAGTTATGTTTAACAAGAAAATTCACCATGTGATCTTTAATAATTAGTCTTTGTAATAATTTGCAAATCACCGAAGTTAAATTCACTGGTCTGTAGTGCTCTGACTTGTTTCTGGAACCTATTTTAAATAACAGTATAATGTTTGCTTCTTTCCATTCTAAAGGAACCACTCCCTCTTCTAATGACAAGTTGAAAACTGTTGTATGTGGTATGCTAATTTGTTCTACAATTTCCAGTAGTAGTTTGGGCTGAATACCGTCCACTTCATGTGATTTATTATTCTTCATAGCCCTAATATTGTTAGCTACCATTTTTTGGGGTTACAATTAACTGTCCTAAATAGTCTGATTCTGCTCCCTTGGTACTGGCAGTGAACTAACATCTTCCTAGGTAAACACTGAAGAAAAATACTCATTCAAAACAAGTGTGGTGATGGTGATAGTAGTAACGGTGTGATGGTGGTGGTGGTGGTGGTGGAGGTGGTGGTGGTGGTGATGGTGGTATTGGTGGTGATGATGGTGGTGACGGTGGTGGTATTGGTGGTAATGGCGTAGTGGTGGCGGTGGAGGTGGTGGTAATGGTGGTGATGGTGGTGGTGGTGGTAGTATTTGTGGTGGTGGTGTGTGTATGGTTGTGGTGTGTGTGTGGGTGGTGTTGGTGGTGTTGGTGGTGTTGGTGGTGTTGGTGGTGTTGGTGGTGGTGGAAGTAGTGGTAATGGTGATGGTAATGGTGGTGGCGGTTGTTGTGCAGGCGGTTATCTTGATGGTGGTGATGATGGTTTTGGTATCGCCGGTAGTAACAGGAAACATCCTACGAGCAAAGGTTAATCTATACCAGCGACTGTAGAATTATACGTGCACACACAGGCATATGCGCACGCGCACGCGCATACACACACTCACACTTATATGCACACACTCACACACACACACATACACACACACACACACACACGTATACGCACACGCACACGCACATACACACACGCGGACACACGCTTTAAGCCAGCGGGCCGTGCCTGGGCTGAAAAATAGTAAACTCCGCAGGCTTGGGCCGGGCCTGGGATGAATATTAGCAGGTCATCTACAACGCCAGTTAGAAGAAGATACTAGAACTATGAGTTTGATTAGTATTGCATGAGTAAGGTTTGTAGTCTAATGCCTATTGAGTCTAGGGACGTCTGCCGTCAGCAGACAGACTGTTTTGATGGAGTAGGCGGCCAGCCGATTGGCTACACCAGCGGCAACAAATGCGAAACAGTAACAGCCTTTCACCAAGCTGCAAGGTACCTACCAAGACGCATGTAGAAGGACCAGTGACCCGCTGTCCTGCGGACTTTTGAGTCAAAGAATAATGGAGTTAACCATACACAAACCTGCGGAAAGCAATGGGCAATTACCGCTGAATTAACTCAAGAAACCTTGGTGGAGAATACAGACAGTAAGAGAGGTCCTAGAGGTGGGCATCCCAGGCTGAATAAAACGACACATACTGGGGAAGAGCTTGGAGATGTTGGAAGTAACGCCAGAGCTGATGATGGTAGTATACCCGACTGTTCGGGAGGTCAAACCAGCAGCAAAAAGCTAAAAGGGAAAATCCGTGTGGCAAGATGGAACATCAGAAAAATGAGTCAATGGACACTACAAATGGTAACATCGGAAGCAGAAAGATATGGGGTAGATATATTAGGGATTGCGGAACACAGGTTGGCCGGACAAGGAAACTTTCGCTCGGATTCAGGAGGAAAGTTTGTATACTCAGGAGCAACTAAACCAGGGATGAGTGGTGTTGCGTTCTATCTGCCAAAGAAAACTAAAAAAATGCACTATTAAGATACAATCCGGTCAACGATAGAATGATTACCATACGAAAACGAGCAAAACCTACGAATATAACATGTATTCAAATTTATGCACTATTGAGCACTGCAGACGACGATGTAATAGAACCGTTTTATGATACACTGCAACGAATAGTCGACGAGGTAAACAGGAGAGACATGGTAGTACTGATGGGCGATTTCAATGTAAAAGTTGGCAGTTGTCAAAACGACGACGAGAATGGAAATATCGGGAAATATGGACTAGGCGAGAGAAATGGGAGAGGAGATAGTCTTGTTGAGCTTATCATAGAGAATGAACTGATGATCACAAATACTCTCTTCAAACGACATCAAAGAAGATTGTACACTTGGACAACACCAGATGGTCGGAACATAAATCAAATCGACTTTATACTGATACCAAAACGATGGAGGACGTCTTTGTTTAATGCAAAGACATTATCTGGAGCCGATTGTGGCTCTGACCATGAATTGCTAAGCGCCAAGATTGCAATAAAATTAATTAAAATTAAGAAAGATGAAGAGAGGGAAAGAGATAGTGAAGTGTGACGTAAGTGATATCACGGAAGGATACCGAGTAGAGGTTATGAACTGTTTCGAAGTATTACAGACAGTGGCTGACGAGAAGGAACCAGATGAGATGGCAGTAGAAATTAGGACCATCAATATGGAATCAGCTGACAAAATCTTCACTAAAAAGAGGAGGCAGAAACAACCATGGATAAGCAAAGACACACTGCAGATGACTGACGAAAGGAAAGAGTTAAAAAAGAACAAAGAAATGAGTGAGAACTATCATGACAAATACAGAGATAAGTGCAAGATGAGTAGACGAATGTGTAAGGAAGACAAGAAGAAATATCACGAGAAGAAATGTGAAATGATAGAACTATGTATGAGAAGAAGCGATAGTCGCAGTATGTTCGAGGAAATCAAGTCTATGACACAGTCGTTCAAAGATTTGGCGTTATTAAAGACGAAACGGGAATGACTCTGACAGAAAGCGATGACATACATGAAAGATGGATGCAATATTGTGAAAGCATGTTTAAGAAAGAAGAAACAGAAGAGGTAGACATGGATGAAGGCAGGGAGTGGACATAACCAGAAGATGAACTTGAGCCTTTGCGTTCAGAGGTGGAGTGGGCAATAAAAAGTCTAAAAGACGGAAAATCACCTGGCACTGATGACATAACTACAGAGCTAATAAGAGCAAGTGGAGAAGCAGGCGTGGATATCTATCACACATTATGCAAGAAAATATGGAAAAATGGAACATGGCCCATGGACTGGAAAAGAGCCATCCTTATACCAATACCGAAAAAAGGTGACATACAAGAATTCTTAAAACACAGGACTATTATATCTCTCATCAGCCATGCGAGCAAAATTATGCTAAAATCATAATGAAGAGAAACACAGCAAAATTAGAATGTAAAGTCAACAGAATACAAGCTGGTTTCCGGACTGGAAGAGGAACAAGAGATCACATTTTCAACCTGAAGATGTTAATTAAAAATGCAAAGAATTCAACCATGACCTTAGGATCTGTTTCATAGATTATTCAAAAGCGTTTGATAATGTTAGTCATCAACAATTCTGGAAAACCTTGATACACATGGGATTTGACCAGAAAATTACATCAACTTATCCAAAATGTTTGTTTTGGACAGCAGTCTGCAGTGAGATTGGAGTGTAGTACCACAGATTGGTTCTCAGTCGGCGAGGGAGTGAGACAGGGGACAGGGATGAATTTTGTTCCTCCACATATTCACAGAGAATATTATGAGAGAGGTCGAGACTGACACGAGTAGCAGTGTGAATAATATTCAAAATAAGATGTACTTATATTGGATAAAGAAGAGCTATCCATGCATGGCATACTTCTGAATTATTGGTAAACAAAATACATCATTATCCACATCCCATCTGGCGCATGCAGTTTTCGACTGCAATCTTAAAGACTAAGCGAAATAAATCTTTGTTTTTCCCAATCTGAATGAAATATATTCTAAAACAATGTCTTGATATTTACTAATTTTTTACCCACACCTTGTTCAATGCCCCTTTTGGTCGCGCTTTTCTGTACATTTTCTGCAGTTTGTTGCGACACCTAGCTGTTCTGATGACGTCACCGCAGGCAATGCCGCTGAGCATGCGCTATTCTTTAACTTAACAAACGACGGTGCGGCTTTTTGTATCAGGTTGTATGTGAAATTGCATCAAAGGAATGTAATTTTTGACATATCAAAGTAAACATAATAATCTTACCTAAAACTTTGTCGCTGGATGTACCCATGAATTTCCTTTACATTTCGAGTTGTTGCCGTTTGAGCAGCGCGACTGTTTTTAATTTAATTGACCGCATTGTTTGTTCGCTACGTGGAGCTGACTCATGCTGGTTCTCAGGGCATCAACGAATTAGATGATTACGTAGAGGTTTATTATGGTCCGCAACTGGATCTGCATGAACCAGATGTCGTGAGAGACGAAACAGATATGCTGGATCAACCTGACGGTTGCCCGACGTGTCGCAGTTCCAGTGGGAATTCTTTTAGTTTACGTGGAGTGATGACTTAAGAGTAGTTATAGTGTTGTCCACAGTACGGGTCATGACCCGAGATCAAAGGGTTTTTCGTTTTTTATAAGTATAATTTTTGCGTTTTTTATCAGTCAGAGACGATTCTGAGTCGAATGGAATGTTACTTATAAAAACATGGAATGTTACTTATAAAAACTTGATTGACAGGTCCACGGAAGAGAGTGTGCCGACATCTAGTGACTAATTAGGTAATTAATTAGGTTACTAATTAGCAACAAGTGAGTAGTGCATTCACTAGAGGGCAGCACTAGCAATAAGTAAAAATAGTAATTCGACATCTAGTGACTAATTAGGTAATTAATTAGGTACTAATTAGCAACAAGTGAGTAGTGCATTCACTGGAGGGCAGCACTAACAATAAGTAAAACTAGTAATTCCCAACTAATTAGTATCAATTAGGTATACGGCGGTGTGTGTGAAGTAGGAAAGCTTCTAGGCACTTCTAGGCTGCAGTGTGGTGCCTGGCGGAGCAAAAGATCAGCGAGGTTAATCGAGCGGCCTAGTTTACGCGGCTCGCTGCAGTGCGGTGCCTGGCGGAGTAGGAGATCAGCGAGGTTAATCGGGTGGCCTAGTTTACACGACTCACTGCCGAATAGGATATCGTATGACGGTATGTGGCTGTGCGTTAAGTCTGTGCGGTACGGTTTAACGATGCTGGAGAATTGTTATGGCAGTGCGGTGCACTATAAAATGATAAATAAAGAGTGCAGTGTTGTGACGCGCTGGAGTCTGTGCGGCGCAAGCAGTGATTGTTGTTTTTTCTTCGTGGCTGGTATTCGCTGTCAGAATAAGCTGGCCGTATGCAAGGATATGCGATGAATGTGTTTGAGCGTTAAGCTGGCTTGTTGCGCGGTGCATGTGTGGACGCTTGGCAGTTTCTGCACATTAGTTGGAATATAGACAAACGCTGCGGTTGTTGGAGTGTCTGCACAGTAACAGCTGTTACTTGTGAAGTGCACATTAGTTGGAATATAGACAAATGCTGCGGTTGTTGGATTATTTCGCTAGGCTGTATTGTGATCGTGTGCATGAAGAAGTAGGGCGCCAGTTATAACGCTGAAATATTGTGTAGGCGTTTGGTAGTGAATCTGTGGCTGGTACTTGTGCATTAGTTGGAATATAGACAAATGCTGCGGGTAGCTGTCACTTGTGCATTAGTTGGAATATAGACAAATGCTGCGGGTAGCTGTCACTTGTGCATTAGTTGGAATATAGACAAATGCTGCGGGTGGTGGATATTTCGCGGAAAGAAAGGAAACGGTGAGAAATATAGAAATATACTTTATTACATATATATTGATTTATGATAACAGTGGGGGTCTAGTCACTCTGTCGCAGGTCCAAATCCGTGACGCCCCGGTGGTGGCGGTGGAAAATAGTCTGGGTAGCTATGTACGGATAGGTGTCGGGGGAGAGGTGGTCCAAACGTGTTAGGCAGTGTCGATGGTTCGTCGGGCTGATGTATCGAGGGCGGGCGTTGTATCCCGAGCACTGACAACGTGGGCAGACCAGGGGGTGTAGGCGAAAGTATGACGCGGCGGCAGGGGGGCTCAACAAAGTGCACGTATACACCTCGTCCCACTGAGTAGGTGCGATGGTAGAGGTCTGGTGAAATGCAGTAGAAGTGTCTGTAAGGTAGAATATATAGATTGTTAGTTGGATGCGTTGTCGTCGGTCGTGCGTTGGCCCCCTAAATACAGCATGCCACCACGCCGATTCTCTCGAGGGGTCGTATCCAACACAATGAGATCGTTTCGACGGATTCCGGGCGGTGGCACAAAACCGTTCCGTCTAGAGGGGACCATAAGGGTTTGTCCCCGACCAACGTGAAGGTTTTCAAACCCCGCAATGAGGCGTCTGTAAATGTGAAATGTGAGTGAGTGACGTGGAAGGAAAGCAGCTATAGTTATAGTAATCATCAAAGCCCGTAATGAGGCGTCTGTAAATAAAGGTAAGATAAATTGTAGTTATTGGAAGGAATGCAGTTATAGTTATAGTTTGACGGTTATTGGAAGGAAAGCAGTTATAGTTATAGTAATCAAACCCCGTAATTAGGCGTCTGTAAATAGAGTTAAGATAAATTGTAGTTATTGGAAGGAAAGCCGTTATAGTAAGGAAGATAATGAAGGAAAGCCGTTATTTTAGTTAGTATCGTTGAAGGAGGAAACGTACCTTTCTCCTGGTCGTAGGGGTTGGGCAGCAGCCGCATTATGTGTGGCGTTCTTCCTTAAATAATAATAAAAAAAATGTGTTGGTTAGTGACGTTGAAGGAAAGCATTTATAGTAATTTGTAGTGATATGAAGGAAAGCCGTTAAGTGAGTTAGGAAAACGTACCTGGCTTCTGGTTGTCGGGGGACAGCAGCAGCAGCAGCAGCAGCAGCAGCAGCAGCAGAGTGGTGTTGATTGTTCTGCTCCATTGTGAGAAATGAATTGCGCAGTTGTTTTCGCGGTGACGTGTAGCGGCCTAGACACGTACGCGGTAGCCTTACATAAGCGGCTGACGTCACTGGTTATATAAGGCGCTTATGTAACTGTTTGTAAGTGCCTAAAACTGTAATAAAGGGTGAAATGCGCGTAAACTAAGCGGCCTATAATACAAAGTAGGGATTGGAGAATCGTATGGTAAACTTATATTAGAAAATAAAAGCGGCGTTCTGTTTGTGCACTAAACTGACCGAGAGTTTTTTCAGTTTTAGTAACCTTGTAAGAATCGGCTGTTTTCTGGCACGCGTGCGCGAGCGCACGGTAGCCATGCGAGATGGTATTATAAATAGGGTCGGGCGGAGAACGCCTATGTATTGTCGGTGTGGTAACGTTGTCTTGTTGCCGTTGCAGAACGTTGTAATTGTTGATCATGGTTCCGCCGCCTGTTCACGGAGAGGTCCCGAAGAAAGCGAAGTCGAAGGTGCCAACTGGCGCGGCGGTTTCCTGCGGCAAAATGAAAGCCCCTTCAGCGGCCGCTAAGGCGGGGTCGTTGAATTCGGCTCTCGACGCAACGCCTACTATGTCGGAGTCGCTGAATTCTCCTCTCGAAGCAGTGGTGAATGTGGTCGAGCCGACCGAGATAACTCTGAAAGAGTTTGTGTTGGCCTCCGATGGCACGTATAAGATTACTACACCCGTAAAAATCGTTGGCGTTGCATGGACAAATAAATGTACGTACGTCGGCTGTCACGCTTGTAAGCGCAAAGTGCGAGGCCTTGAAAGCGGTAGTATGGTGTGCGCAGTACACGGCGTGCAGGCGAAGCCGAAGACGTATTTTTCGGTTCGCGTCCTGTTGGAAGGGCATGGCGACGACGACGACGCTGAGGCTGGTATCTGGCTTACACTATTCGACGAAGCGATATTGTCGATCGGCGATTTCGATGCCGACTACGTGGCCAACATGTTACCAGAGCAGTTGCGCAACAGTTTTGTAGCGAGCCTGACCGGCACAGTACTGGAGGTGACCGTGCACAAGGTCGTATGGGGGGGAATTCTGGACACGTACACTGTCCGGGATGTGAGGGTCGTGTCGAAGAAGGCGAGTGAAAATGAAGTGCGCGCGCACGATGTTCACCCTTGAATGACTAACGCTTGGTGTTTGTTGCTTCTGTAGGACGCTGTAATCGCCGTTACTTTACGCAGCATCGTTGATGAGAGCTCACACCCGCCGAGATGCGCGCTAAAACGGAAACGCTGCCTCCTCCTCTTCCGCTCCTCACTGATGAAGACACGCAGACCATTCCTCCTCCTACCGTGACGCGCGCCGGAATCGGCGCGTCTCCGTTGCTGGCGAGAGAAGCGTCGATGTATCGGCCTTCGAACACCGCTGAAGCTCCGACGTACGTTACACTGAGTCCGGTGGTGCCGACAACAACAACAACAGCATCACTTCCATCACCACGTCTGGACGTGTTGTCTGTGTCTTCGGACGAATTTATACCGTGGGCCAGCGACAAAAAGCCAGTGATCGTGGGCACCCTCCAAGCCGACTCGGAGTGGAGCGTCCTCCATTCGTACGCCGGACGGCAAAGATGCATGATGGCCACCTTCGCCGAAATAGTCGGCGAAAGGGTAATGGAAAGCGCGCGTCAAGAATGCGGTGAGTGCCCGCCCGAGGAGGGCTGTCCCTTCGTACACATGTACGGCTATCGAGGAAGGAAGCCGAGCCGACGGTATAGGCTTGTGTACGAAAACATGGAGGCCATAAATATGTTTTTTTTTTCATTGGCGATCGACAGCTTTCTGCAGCAGACGTTGTTGTTACCTCCTATTCGATTGATGGCGGTGCTCGAAGAACGATGCGTTCGCGGGGATCGATTTTCGGAAGGTGCACTCGTGCACCAAGTGGCCGACTGGCTCATGGGCACGGACTGGTCGGCTCCGTTTGATCGTTCGCTCTTGGAAGTGGCCGTACAGCATTATCTATTGAAAAGAGCGTGTCTCGCCGAGTAATATGCTGTGGCGTGAAGATGAACATTACCCTGTGGCGTCGTTTATACTGCCGAATTGTTGAACGTATTGCGTGGTTAAGTTGCACCCGCATAAAGCCTTATTATGTATTACCCTGCTGTAGCAGTGCTGACTATATAGCGTGGTTTAGTTGCACCGACATATTTACCCTGCTGTAGCAGTGCCGAATTGAACATTAATTGAGCGGCTTATTTACACCGATGAACATTAACCTGTGGCGTCGTTTATACTGCCGAACATTATATTATATCATATTTTATTTCCACCCTGCTGTAGCAGTGCCGAATTGAACATTGCGCGGTTTATTTACACCGACATATTTTCCCTGCTGTGGCATAAAGCCTTACTGTAACATGTAGTAGCAAGGATTATTTACACCGACATAACCCGCTGTGGCATAAAGCCTTATTACCCCGCTGTGGCATAAAGCCTTACTGTGGTGATGTATGATGATGATGATGATGATGCTTAATAAAACGGATGAACAAACAAAAAAGCCCGCCTCCTGTTGTCGACACGTCCACCTCTGCGCCATCATCCCAGTACAAACAAACAAACAAACAAACTGACGACGTCCCAGTACAAACAAAATCGCTGCCATCCAGTGCGTCGATACTACGAACTGACGACGGGTGGTAAGACAGCTTCCTCCTCCTCCGCTGCTGCGCCGTCATCCCAGTGTAACAAACAACTGTAGAGTAGCACCAAAACAATCCGCGGACATCCAGACATACCCTGCTAACGGACGGGGTAGTCGACAGCGCTACCACCTGACGGCTATCCCAGTGCAAACAAACAAACAAACAAACTTGACGGTAGTGCTGCCACCTGACGGGCGGTGATTTCGCTGAATAGCTGCGAACAAACCGCGCGGCGCGTGAGAAAATTTGCCCCGCCGTCCAGAAAGTGGCGGCTGCCACCACCACCACCTAGCGGTCGTTGCGCGCGGCCTTATAGTCGGTGTCGGTAATTCGTCGTAGTTAATATAGTTCCGGACTCGACTAGGACGAACGTGCGTTCCGCGCCGCTGTCACCGACCATGCACGCATGCCCGAAATGCGATCGAACGTTCGCCCGTCGCCACAATATGGTGCGGCATCTGAAAAGCTGTGTCGGCGGCGGTAATCACGCTTGTCCGAAATGCAATCGATCGTTCGCCAAGAGCGACAATATGTTGCGACATTTAAGAGTCTGCGGTACACCGCCGCCGCCGGCGCGCGATGACGACGGCGACCTACGGCGTGGCGTTCGCGAACACTGGTCGAGCATCCGTACGTCTGTAGTGCGCGGTCCCGCCCGACAGCCCGACGTTCTGCAGTACGTGATCGCGCAGCGACCCGACTCGGGGTGGATCGCCGAGTTGGTGACGAACGTTACGTACTTCCTCAACGCCATCATCAACCATCCTATCGGATGCGCGCGCCAGCAGCGACTCCCCGACTACCTGCGCAACAACAAGGCGCTCATCGGCCTAACGAAAGATCGCCACAATCAACCGTACACCGACAACCTGTGCCTCTTCCGCTGTCTGGCGCTGCATCGGGGCGCTGTCTTCCGCGTAGACGATTTGACGACCTCGGCCTTAAGGCTCTACGCCGAATACAGCGCCGCCGCCGGCGGCGGCCAACCCTACTACGCCTTCGCCGGCGTCCCGCTGAACGAACTCGACCGGGTGGAGACGGTCTTCGAAACGAATGTGAACGTGTATCGACTGACGGAGGAGGGCGCCACCGCTACAGTGGACCGCCGCTCCCTCCACCGCTACCCTACTACCATGAGCGTCAATCTGTGCGAGACGCACTATTCCTACATAACCGACGTGTCGTTGTTCTGTCGCTCGTACCTATGCGGTAAGTGCGGCGAGGCGCTGTGGCCGACCCTCCATCGACTGCGGCGTCACGAGGCGACGTGCGAAGGCGGCGTTCGCCACGTCTTTCCCGGCGGCGTCTATCATCCGATGCCGTCCGTGTTTAAACAACTGCAGGACGAGGGCGTCTACGTCTACGTCCCTGGGCACGAGACGGCGCGCTACTTCTTCACGTCCGGCGATTCGGGCGAGCTCGCGAAGCGCCTGATCGACGCCCTGGAGGCCATGAGCGAGGCGGCGTGCGCGGCTCTGCGACCGTCGTTCGACGCGACCTTCGAGGCGATCACCGCACTCGACGACGAATGGCGAGCTCGCGCGGCGGAGAAGGAGGCGTCGTGCAATAAGAGCCCGTACACGGTGCTCGCCGACCGCCCGTGGACGCACCTGCGCTGCCTCCCCGTCCTCGGCTTCAATTCAACGTCGTCAAGAAATATCTGATGCCCCTGTTCATGACCAGCGAGGCGCAGAGCGTCTGGTTGGCGTTTACGATCAAGCGTCAGAATAACTTCATGTGCCTAACGACGGCGACGGTAAAGTTGCTGGACAGCACCAACTACCTGGCCCCAGGCGTCAGCTACGATAGGTTTCTGAAGGTCTACGGCTGCGAGGCGACGAAGGGCCACGTTCCCTAGGAGTACCGTGACGACCTGCGAAAACTGGACGAGACCGAGCTGCCGCCGCGCGAGGCCTTCTACAGCCACCTGAAGCGCGAAGGCATCTCCGCCGCCGAGTACGAAGGTTGCGCGAAGGTATTGCGCGACGAAGGGATGACGATGCTGCGGGACTACCTCGTGTGGTATAACAATAGGGACGTGGTGCCTTTCCTGGAGGCCGTCGACAAGCAGTTCGCCTTCTATCGGCAGCGCCTCATTGACATGTTCAAGGACGCCATCAGCGTACCGGGCCTGACGCTGCTGTACCTGTTCAACGATCTGCCGTCGACGCTCCACTTCACGCTCTTCAACGAACCGAACAAGGACCTGCACCGGCTCCTACAATTGCAGATCGTCGGCACCCCCTCGATCATTCTCACGCGCTATCAATAGGCCGACGTGACCGCTCTTCGGCGCGAAGAGTACGGTGAGTCGGCGCGGCCCTGCCGCTCGATTGTCGGCTTCGACGCCAACGGCCTCTACCTATGGGCGATCACGCAGGAGATGCCGACGGGGTGGTACACGCGCCGTCGCGTGGAGAACGCCTTTCGGCCGGAAAGCGTGCACCGCTACGACCGCCTGGCCGTGGAGTGGCTGACGTAGGAGGCGGCGCGGAAGGGGGCGCGCATACGACACCACCTCAACGGGCCCGAGAAGCGCGTCGGCTTACCTCTTACGGCGCCACGTAACTCGCGATACGGTCCGACTCGAAGCCTAGTATCTTTTTTAGGTGGCTCCGCGGGGGCATGTTAAATTCGACGCCCGCCGATAGACGCATCGTCATCCGATTAAAGACGGGGCTGTACTCCAGGCGCGCCTTGATTCTATCGGTGCTCAGTCTCGTCAGTGTCTCGTTGATTTTGTGCATCAGCTCGTAGGCGCTGTTGTAAAAGCCGTGTGGGATGGTGCCCTGCCGGAGAATTTTACTCCCTTCCGCGGTGGTGTGAAGGCCCTCATCCCCCGTTTTGCAAGCCAAGAAGAAGTAGGCGTCCTATTCTCTCACGTTGTACCAGCTATGCGTGTAATGTAGCGACACCAGCCCGCATTCCCACCGCCCCGACCGGTCGACGCGATGCGGCAGATTCGTCGTGTAGTGCGTCAACGTGTTTTCGGGGTGCGCCTTCATAGGCGCGTTGCTGGGCAACGTCACGTAAAAGTCAGACGACGCCATCGCGTCTCATAGACGGACTCGGTTGTAGGTAGCCGAATCAACTACTCAGCAGCGCCGTCCACAGATTGGAGTCGCCCTGGCCGCGCATTAGATTGTATATACTGACGACGATCAACGTGTACAGGACGACGATCTGGCACAGGAAGATAATCTCGGCTTTATGTAATTCGTTGCCGTAGAGACGCCACGGAACGTTAGTGACGGAGGAATCGTCGACGGCATCGGGCGCATCCACAGAGACGCATGAGTCGACGGCGGGTTCTTCGACAAACACGCCTGAGTCGACGGCGGTATTCGGCTGCTGCATTGGTTGCTGGTGCTGTCGTCTCGACGGTGATCATAACGCGACTGTCGTCCGAAGCTACGGCGTCCTTCCTTTATCGTGTACGGGGGCGGTATTATCGCGCAGAAACACCATAGATCTAATTTACCGACGGGTCCGTCTGGTACGAACGTGACGCGGCGACCGCGGTCTTCTAATCTGCAGTCTACTAATACAGCACCATCCCCTTATAAAGAACGAAAAGCCGTTGCACAGCCCCGCCTTTTGCAGTCGCCAGCACCCCGCATGTCGCATCCAACGCGTCATCCCTTATAGTCTTCGAGCGCCTTGGCGTCGATCCAGCTATTGAACGAGGCCGGATAGCCGGACGATTTGACGAGCACCTCTTCACCCTTACCGCGTCGTCGATGACGTCTCCGTAGAACAGCCTCCACCCGATATAGTTTATCCTTCGAGACGATTACTTTTTGTAGCTCCGGCTCGTAGAAGGTGCCGTCCAGTATCGTTCCGTCGTCATCCATCAATCGGTAAACGGGAGGGTCGGACGGGTGCGATTGTACGACGGTGAAGAGCTCTTCGCTCCAGTTAGCCATGTACCCATTCTTGAAACGTCCCTTCGCCTTGCTGATGCGTACGCGGTCCCCCTCTCGCAGTTTCGGCTTGTTTTTTTGACACCCGACGCCGCCGTACAGTCGCTGCCACACTCTCTCCTGAATCGCTGCGTTGACACTCGCCGGCGTCCCACCGATGCTTCGATGGTAGGCGTTGTTTTACGGCCGCACGAAGTCCTGCAACGGCTCCACGTACCTCAGCGTCTGATGCTTCGTGAAGTACCTCCACATGCGTGTCTTCAGCGTACGATTCAATCGCTCCACGACACTCGCTTTGGTCTCCTCGTTGTGCATCACGAAATAGTGGACGCCGCGCGCCTTCAAAAGCGTCTGAAGGGGCCTGTTGAGAAACTCCGTCCCCTTGTCGGTCTGCAGGGCGTTCGGCGGTTGTTGCGGCGACGACAGCAGGCCCTCGAAGGCCGCAACGAGCGCCGGACCGGATTTACTCTTCAACTGGACGCACCACGCCCGCTTCGAGAAGACATCGATGACCGTCATTAGGGACGCTATACCATCGTTTTTTTTCTTCAGTTTAGCCACGTCGACGAGATCGGCTTGCCACTGCTGGTTTCGACCGCCCACGATAACGCAACGTCGCTTGAAACGGCGTCTGACCGGCTTGTGAAGCGCATAGGCGTCCTGCTCCGATAGCCACCGCCCGACGATCGGCTTGGGTACCGCGGTCGCCCGGTGCAACGCGTCGACGCCGCCGTAACTGCCCGTCCGTTACGAGTCGAAGTAGGCGCGCTTCAGTCGGTCGTCACGTTGTTGGCGCTTTCGTTGTGCACCACGAGACCGCCGGGACACCACCGCCATGGCTCTTGCGACGATACGGCGAACAAGAGGGCGGCGACGACGACGACGACGACGACGACGTGTACTGATCTTCGGGCGGGGATCCTCTATGGGCGCTAAAAGTTGGCCCACGGCATGCGTTCGACAGATTGAGTGCGGCCCTTTCGCTTCTGCGCGCGCTGTATGTACGCTCGACGCTGGGGATTACCAACGAGCTCCATAGGGACGTTCAGCCGCTTTATATGATCCCCAAACGTTTCCCAGCCAACCGGCGCGGGCGTCTTCTTCCTCTTTCGCATGAGATCGTTCACTAGATCTACCATGTTGCTTCCGGCGATAGGCGCACCGTCGTACACGAACTCCGCTCGATCGTTCCAGCGAATCAGCGGGTCGGCTTTCAGTCTCGCCATCAGGAGGCGGGCCTTTTCTTTCAGAATTTTCAGTACGCTCTTCACGATCTCGCTCTCCGTATCGCCCGGCAATTGGTCGGGCGGCGGCTGGTCGAGCGTCATCGGCGACTCGTTCTTCACTACGGACATTCGCATCGGTTGCTGCGCGCGAGACGTCTCCATGGCGTTGTAACGACTCAGCAGTTGATTGTACGCCGCTACCTTTTCTCGTTCGGATAAATCCTAACGCTCGAGAAGGGCTTTTATGTCGTTGTCCAGGCTACTCATCACACGCGACGTGGTCGTGGTCGGTTGCGATAGTAATGGGAGTAGACGCTCCACCAACCGGGGGTATACCAACGCCATCTTCTTTGCGTGCTGCATCAACCACCTCCTATAGCCTGTCTGAGGAGGGGCAGAAAGGTGCTCGCCAACGGTACCAGCAGCGCCTTCAGAAAGGCGCCCGACCCCGTCTGCAGGACGGCCCTCTTCCGTTTAATGGGTACTTTTTTCGACGCTAGCTTTCGCAGATTGTTCCTGTACTTTGTCAGCACTTTTTTTGTCAATTTTTTGTCAATTTCACATTTCCTCTCAGAATGTTATACGCGCAGTCGCACAGACTACAGATGAGGTCGGCATCCGCGTGGGCGATTACCGCTTTTCTCAGATTCGTATTCCGATGGTATCTACGCAACGGCTGCAGGGCCAGGATGTGCGTCTTCACGCGATCTGTCATCCTGTCGAATGACGTCGGCCGCGACGCGCTCCGCTTTTTTATACTCTCGTCGGCACGTAGACGTACTGAATGCGATCGTCGGGAAAAATGGCCGTACGCAGGCGCATGGTTTCCGGCGTTTCCTGTTTCATGTCCACCAGGAGGTAACCGTAGGCTGCTGACGTGGCATCTTTGAACGCCTCCACCATGTAGTTGGTTCTACCCGGATACATCTGTTTCGCCAGGTGACCTACTTGCCCCGCATCCCGGGGACTCTTGAAGAAGACCATATACTGCGAGTTTAGGCTGAATGTGCGATTTTCTTTCCCTTTCGGAAAGAGATTCTTTAAAAGCTGTACGACGGATACGTTGCAGTGATGACTTTTTTTTAATAAACAAAGTCGTGACCTTACTATCGGTCTCCTACATAAGGTCATTGAGTACTAGAAGCGTCCTCGTTTTGGCGTCGAAAAGCTTCGGATCCGGCAAACCGTCTACAAATTCTACACCTGCTGTGATAGAGTCGTAGGCGGTTTGCCACTGGCCGTAACACCACAGATTTTTTTCCGGCGGCGGCTCATTCATACACGAGGCAAACTTTAGCAGGCAACGAAAGTAGTCTTAGCGCACCCCGTAGGGCCGGACACTATACACGTAAAAGGATGCTTCCACCTTCCGTCCATATCGACGACTGGTGCGCGGACAACGTACGATGACTTTTATTCGTTTCTTCTATACTCACGACGCACCTCCATCAACAATTTGCCAAGCATGTTCTGACCTTCTTTATACACGTAGGCGCAACCCCAAAAGGCTTCTTTCGACCCACTCCACCGGCGTCCCCGGTAGCCAATAGGGCGTCTTTCAACTTTTTCGACGCCCCGAACTTACTCATCAACAGGCTTTTCATACACTCGACTCTAACGCCGTCCCATTCGGCACTCGTTCTCGCTTTCGTGATCCCGTAACCTCGTCGCTTCGCTATATAGGCCGACCACGCCGATTTGATGTACTCCGCGCTTGCTTCGTCTGCGTTAAACATCGCTTTTCTAAACTGGTAGGCGTGCTCGACGGATTGGAAACCCCGACCGTACGCTGCAATTCTACACGGATAAAAATTCGGCAGGTACGACATGGACCCTCCGAAACGTATAGGCTCCATATCTAGACACGGACGACGACGCTACTGACTACATCACCTCACACGTAACGACTATATAACCTTACACATACGTGTCTGCTTTCTTTTTCAGTCACTAGATGTCAGCACACATACTTGACCATTATATAACCTTACGCACACGTGACTCACACATAACCATTATAAGTTGGAATTACTATTTTTACTTATTGCTAGTGCTGCCCTCTAGTGAATGCACTACTCACTTGTTGCTAATTAGTAACCTAATTAATTACCTAATTAGTCACTAGATGTCGGCACACTCTCTTCCGTGGACCTGTCAATCAAGTTTTTATAAGTAACATTCCAAGTTTTTTATAAGTAACATTCCATTCGACTCAGAATCGTCTCTGACTGATAAAAAACGCAAAAATTCTACTTATAAAAAACGAAAAACCCTTTGATCTCGGGTCATGACCCGTACTGTGGACAACACTATAACTACTCTTAAGACAGTGATGTGAATTGTCCCTGTTGTGAAAAACGCTCGTGTGTGATATAAACCATTTAGAATAATCATTTAGAATATAGCATGTGCTAACATATTGTTATAAAACGAAGCTTGAAGTTGAGTGAAGTGCTTATTTCGTTTAAGGAAATCTGCCTTACCGCAAAACGCGCCAGCGCTATTACCGGCATGAGTTGGGTAATGTATAATCAGTTATGACCGGAAACTTCTTGGCATGTCAAAAACTGTATCACTGAAATTTAGCGTTCTCAACCTTCTTACCCTATTTTAATACTCTGCCTGATGTTGCACTGATTCGCGTCACACACTATGAGCATAGATCTACTTATACAGCGCAGCTAGGACGCACGGATTGTGATCTGGGTATCTTTTACGAGATTTGGGCTGTCTATTTTCGTAAATACTTCACTGAAAATAACTTTTGTAACAGTCTTCTGGCACAAATGTGACGGAATATGTGATTTAGATTTAGCACATAGATATCGTAGTAAAAAATGTGTTCAGATTTTTGTTAAAACGGCATAAAACATTAGAACGCACGATTTGTGCCCGGACCAGTATACGGTAATAATGCGACGCCTTTGCGTACGATGAATATTTACGGACGTAACTGAGGCTGTATATATATAACTAAACGAAGTGGAATGATGGAATACTAACCCAAACAGATCGGTCGGGTGGTAAAAACAAACGTAGGTTAAAAATACTTTAAAACGTAAATCTCTTGCAGCGACCAGATTCTCGCCAGTGTGAGAACTCAGTAGCGCCGCGTAGCTATCAAAGCTGACGACACAGTGCGGATAATATTATGCATTCGCGCTATTCAAACGGCAATAACTCGAAACTTAAAGAAAATTCATGGGTAAATCCAGCAAGTTTTAGGTAAGATTATTATCTTTCTGGTGATATAAAAAATATTACATTCCGTGTTTGCAATGTCATGTACAACCTGAAACAACTAGCCGCACCCCGTTTACCATATTAAAGAATAGGGCGTGCTCAGCGGCATTGCCGTCGGCAACATCTGACGAGCTGGTTTTCTTGCGACACGCAAAAGACCAAATTCGACCGGGCTTAGTGGCAGCAGTTCGCAATGAACATACTCGCATTTGGTACATTACATGACAAGAGAATTAGGTCCACGAATACGAAGTTTTAAAAAAATAGAAAATTTTATTTCGCTTAGCCTTTAATCTTATTAAATGTTGTTAGCTGTTGTGGTCTCTGTGAATGACACGCCATCGGTGACTCGTGTTGTTTTAATATACTAAAGAATATCAATTTCCGCAGCGATCATACCTGCTTTGGATTTATGCGACACAATGTTCGATTTAACAAGATCAATGCGGTGAGTGAATTCATCAAACCAGGCACACTGAAACGATGCAGCAGTTTAGTAAGTCGGATCAGTGCTCTCGGTCAAACAAATAGCAGTTGATATGAATAACTCTATCTAATATGTAGCGACTCTGCGTTATTCGTGTATATGGCGCATGGAAACATACAGACTGCACACACGTCAGTTTCGCGAACTGGTAGGACACATTTCGATCTCTATAATTCTCTCTCAGTACCATACCTGTGTCGATACATTTCAGTAATGCATTCATGCATGGCAGGTGCAGTATAACGTCGCACAAATAACGCATGGTATAAGTCACTACATCGTAATGTAACAGGGCACGCGTAGCACGTTTCCGTAACATAGTCATAGGTGTCAACAGTACCGCTTTCGGGCGGGAAATCCCGTTTTTTATTGTCGGTCCCGCTTTCCCGCTTTTCTGTGAACATGTCCTGCTTTGTTTGTACATCTAGCCTCCGAAAAAATCAACGATAAAATGAGCACGTGACCTGCTATCGGCCGTTGACGGAAACTACATTAAAGATGGTGAAGCGGCTGAGTGGGACGGAGTGTGTCGAGAATGCGAAGAAGAGACGAAACGTGCGTTTCCCGATATACGAGTCTGTAGCGAAGGGGCAGCAAAGGCGTTCCGTGTTTCCTGCAACACCCATTTTGGTATCGGCCACGGGGGCAAGAACGATGTCATGCGGCAAGTTGAGCGGGCAGGCCACATCGCTGGACATGCCAGTGTCTGCAGGTGACTATTCCATCCAGATGACTACTTTATTTCTGTCCCATTAACTATGATCTTGATCCAGTCCCAACAGACTGTGTTGATCCATTTAACATATTATTACAGGGCTGCTAGCAGGTCTTACTGATGCCTGGATTATTTATATAGGGCTAAGAGAAAATAATGCCTGTATCAGCCCGTCTCTCACCAACTCCTCGCATGTTGTAGTACTCCGCCTCGCTGATCGTCTGCCAGCCAGCCTCTTCCCTGCAGACAACCGAGACAAGCTCAGGGAAGAATTTTCTGACTTTCAAGTCTCGAGCGATCTGCCTACACACAGGGACAGTCTGGACTCGTTCCTGGGGTGAGATGGGGAAGCTGGTGGCAGGAGGTGAGCCGCGATATCCCCATCTGTCCCATCTGATGAAGATGCTGCTTGTTGTGCCCTCAGGCAACGCGAGCAGTGAGAGAGTATTTTCTCAGGTGCGGAAGATCGCCACCAGTTTTTGCTCTTAGCTGGGTCGGGATATTTTGCGTGCACTGCTCGGTGTAAAGTGGAACAGTGATGACTGCGCAGCCGACTTCCAGTGCACTGCGAAGCTTCTACGGTGTGCCAAGTCGGCGACCTACATATACAATCAGGGACACTGCATCACGTGACTGCACCTGTGATAGCTGTTTGATAGTGTATCGCAATATAAGACCAAGAATTGGTCACAATGAATCCCTGTCTTCTTATTTGGGTTTCTTTGCATGGCTGGAACGATTTCACATTGACACTTTTATTGTGTGATTATTAGTGCTATTTTTATTGTGCAAAAGTCGTTTCCTTTAGAATTGGTGTTCGCGCACTTTCCCACTTTTTCGTGAGCTGATGTTGACACCTATGCATAGCTGATGTATGAACATTAACATAAAGCATTTTGTACAATCATGGTGCCAATGTAAATGTCTTACCTTACTATATTACTATATTACTATACAAATTATACAATAAATACAAATATACGATCCATATTAATTAAAATTACGCCATGCGAGCACACGAGCATACACGGTATTATATAATCGTAAAGTCAGTGTCGGTTCATTCAACCACATAAACAGTAACGCGGCGTCGTTGTGGCACTACCCGCTAGATGGCGTATAAAGGACGATGTACGTGCGAGTCGTGTAAAGTCCGGCCTTGTTGATGGCGGTCAAAGTCACGTGTTGTTCCTTCATGTGGTCCACTCCCGTAATGGTCATCGTAGTCCGGTCCGTGTCCGTCCAGTCCAGCACATCCTTGCCGCCCAGCCTTGTACCTGAAACATCAAACGTTCATATCCATTTTGTGTTACTTCAATAATCTTTATAATATCTACTCTTTATTCTGAGGCTTTAAAGTCCCCAGGATGCGGTGGTAGGTTTCATGATTTGTGTTTATGTTTTCATACATTTTGCCGATCTCCTGACAACAAATGTAAACATTCCGATATTACTCTAAAATATTTCACCATATTTTTTGGGTCTGATTTTGTGCAGTATCTGTTCATTAGTTCTATTATTATACAACATTTTTTGTTTGAGCTCAACTCAGATCGTTAGCATAAATTTATTGGCATAAGTTATAGATAAACCTATATCACTATATTATATTTCTGCGCCAGACCTGCTGTTTCAAACATCAAGTCGATTTATGTGGGAATAAAATCAGCCTCGCTACAATTATAACGTGAATACGTTTTATCCAATTATATTAACCCCAATATATACTAACATGTTCGTGTGTACAGCCTAGTCAAACAGTACATTCTCTGTTACCGTCAGTCCATATATAATATGATGGGTTATTAATCGATATACGCAAGCATTGTATTAGTACCAAATATCCAATACTGATCCATGCTCATTATTCTACCTACCTATGTTTATTTCGTACTCAAGTGTAGAATTACTACTGAATACGCCGGTCCAGTTTAAGTTCAGTATCCATGGCCGGGTCCATTCGCTTTTCAGAGAGACGCCTGAAACCAGAAAACAAAGGATATGTGAACACTTCATGCTAACACAACCGCATGTTAGTTAGTATGATACAACGCACGTTTTAATTGTAGTTTGCAGCATCATTATCATTATCATTATCATTAGCATTAGCATTACAGGTGAAGCACAATAGTGGGCCAAAAACGGAGGATATGGACACCAAAGACAAAACAAAAAGTGCAAAAAAAAAAAGTGCCTAAAATAAAATAAAAAAACTGTCTTAGATGTTAGCCAAGATACACGTAACGTTAAAGAAGAAGTTAAATATCTTTACTCACTGTTATGTGGCGCAATGTCAAATGTACGTAGTCGAAGTTATGTGGCGCAATGTCAAGTGTACGTAGTCGAAGTTATGTGGCGCAATGTCAAATGTACGTAGTCGAAGTTATGTGGAGCAATGTCAAATGTACGTAGTTGAAGTTATGTGGCGCAATGTCAAATGTACGAAGTCGAAGTTATGTGGCGCAATGTCAAGTATACGTAGTCGAAGTTATGTGGCGCAATGTCAAATGTACGTAGTCGAAGTTATGTGGCGCAATGTTAAATGTACGAAGTCGAAGTTATGTGGCACAATGTCAAGTATACGTAGTCGAAGTTATGTGGCGCAATGTCAAATGTACGTAGTCGAAGTTATGTGGCACAATGTCAAATGTACGTAGTCGAAGTTATGTGGCGCAATGTCAAATGTACGTAGTCAAAGTTATGTGGCGCAATATCAAGTGTACGTAGTCGAAGTTATGTGGCGCAATGCCAAATGTACGTAGTCGAAGTTATGTGGCGCAATGTCAAATGTACGTAGTCGAAGTTATGTGGCGCAATGTCAAATGTACATAGTCGAAGTTATGTGGCGCAATGTCAAATGTACGTAGTCGACGTTATGTGGCGCAATGTGAAATGTACGAAGTCGAAGTTAAGTGGCGCAATGTGAAATGTACGTAGTCGAAGTTATGTGGCGCAATGTCAAGTGTACGTAGTCGAAGTTATGTGGCGAAATGTCAAGTGTATGAAGTCGAAGTTATGTGGCGCAATGTCAAGTGTACGTAGTCGAAGTTATGTGGCGCAATGTAAAATGTAGTCGAAGTTATGTGGCGCAATGTCAAATGTACGTAGTCGAAGTTATGTGGCGCAATGTCAAATGTACGTAGTCGAAGTTATGTGGCGCAATGTCAAATGTACGAAGTCGAAGTTATGTGGCGAAATGTGAAATGTACGAAGTCGAAGTTATGTGGCGCAATGTCAAATGTACGAAGTCGAATTTATGTGGCGCAATGTCAAATGTACGTAGTCGAAGTTATGTGGCACAATGTCAAGTGTACGAAGTCGAAGTTATGTGGCGCAATGTCAAGTGTTCGAAGATCACGATGTAAGTTACATGGTGTCTTTTAACTAAAATATGAGAATGTGAAACCCTTTAGAAATAAACATTTCCTTGACTGATGTATGCTAGTACCTCATCAGAATCCAACCAAATGACTTTTAAAATGTTTAAGAATGATCAGAGTACTCTGGACCTGAAATGGTGGACGCTGTAACTTACTTTATCCACCACAACCAAAAAATTTTCCTAATATTAATAAACAGGAAGGATATGTTTTTTGTGTCTCTTCTTTCTTCATTTCCCTAAGCTACAGCACAAATGTTATCAACAGGAACTATCCACAAAGAAGCTGGTTATGGAGTAAATATAGCGAAAGTAGCAGGACACCAAATTGGCCCAGTATTGTGTAATTCCACATTAGCATTATTATTATTCAGCAAATTTACTTTTTGATCCAACATTCT
Source organism: Paraescarpia echinospica (assembly GCA_020002185.1). Taxonomy (NCBI): domain Eukaryota; kingdom Metazoa; phylum Annelida; class Polychaeta; order Sabellida; family Siboglinidae; genus Paraescarpia; species Paraescarpia echinospica. The sequence continues at coordinate 174,482 of CM034541.1, read as the reverse complement.
AATTTACAATCCAAGTATAAGTTATACGCAATTATTTATGGAGATACCCATAATATATAAAAATACGCCCAAAAGAAAATATTTGTTTTGGCTTCCTACACACTTTTGGTTAGTTACGTGTTTCGTCGGAACGGCATCGATAAACGATATTTGACATTAATTCCTTTGTAGTAGAACTACTGAAATTCTGAATCGACATACCATGGTTAGAATATAATATCCATAATTTACATTGTGCTCCAACAGATAACCAAATGCAAAAAGTATGTAACATGGAGACATATGACGGTTGATACGGGGTTAGAGTTATAAGAGATGCTAGAGACAACATAGAGACATATGGCGGAAGATACGGGGTTAGAGTTAGTAGAGCTGCTAGAGACAACATGGAGACATGTGACAGAAGGTACTGGGTTAGAGTTAATACAGCTGCTAGAGACAACATGGAGACATATGACAGAAGGTACGGGGTTAAAGTTAATACAGCTGCTAGAGACAACATGGAGACATATGACAGAAGGTACGGGGTTAAAGTTAATACAACTGCTAGAGACAACATGGAGACATATGACAGAAGTTACGGGGTTAAAGTTAATACAGCTGCTAGAGACAACATGGAGACATATGACAGAAGGTACGGGGTTAAAGTTAATACAGCTGCTAGAGACAACATGGAGACATATGACAGAAGGTACGGGGTTAAAGTTAATACAACTGCTAGAGACAACATGGAGACATATGACAGAAGTTACGGGGTTAAAGTTAATACAGCTGCTAGAGACAACATGGAGACATATGACAGAAGGTACGGGGTTAAAGTTAATACAGCTGCTAGAGACAACATGGAGACATATGACAGAAGGTACGGGGTTAAAGTTAATACAACTGCTAGAGACAACATGGAGACACATGACAGAAGGTACGGGGTTAGAGTTAATACAGTTGTAGTAGTAGTAGTAGTAGTAAAAGCTTTATTTAATGATTGTGACCATGTCACGTTATATCGTGATTTTCAATGGGCCATCTTACACTACATTCTTTCATCAACATTTAGACAGCTTTTATAAAATATACAATTCACAATAATAAAAATATAAATAATAATAAATAAAATAAATAACAATAAATTAAATAATAAATGATTAATATGACACTACAAATAAAACAACATCATGAATACATTTACCAGTTCTAGAAAGATTAAAGTCAATAATAATAGTCAATAAGATCAAGATGAATGAATTAAAACAATTCATCATTTAAAATAAGTACTCATTCAGGCATATCAATTGAAAAGTGCAAACAATTGTATACATCCTTCTTGAGAAATTTTAAAAAGACTGTTTTAAAGGTATCTACATTATTGGCTTTCTGTATAGATTCCGGGATAGCGTCCCATAGTTTCGCACCTCAATAATCAAATGTGCGCTGGCCTATGGCCAGGTTGTACTTGTGAACACGAATGTTTGTGCAACCGCGGGTGTGATGATCATGTACACTACTGTTTAACGTAAATAAGTCTATAAGGTAGGCCGGGGCTTGCCCATGCATGATGTTATACATTACAATGGCAGTGAAGTAACGAATGCGAACATCAATTGGCAACCATCCTAGAGAGCGAAATAGTGTCACTGTTGAAACTTGTCGCCGGTCTTTCACATTCAAAATTACACGTGCATACTGCTTCATCATCTTATGAACGTTCAACAGCAAAACGTGTCCGCAACTACCCCATATGACGCAGCCGTAGTCAATCAACGGTTGCACCATCCCTGAGAAATACAGTTTCCTTGCACATAGCGGCATTAAGCGTTTCCCGTGGTTTAACAAATACAACCGGCTCCGCAGCTTGGAGCATAGCTTGGTCACATGTGCATTCCAAGTTAGGTTACTGTCGACGTGTAAGCCAAGTCATTTGTGGGTCTGAACGGGTGTTACGATACAGTTGTTGCCATGTACTCAGCAGTTCGGACTTCCACGTTGTGATTTCTGCCAGGTGCCAAGTAGCATGCACTCTGTCTTATCGGCGTTTAGAATCATTCGATTTTCGTTTATCCACTTGTACAGTGGTTTTGAGTGAGTTGTTAGTGCCAGTTTTATGTCTGCAACACATTTGCCGGCCGTATATAGTGTCGTGTCATCGGCATACATGTCAATCCGCGTGTTTGCTACTTCGAGAATGGCATCGTTCATGAAAATAATAAAAAGCAAGGGTCCAAGTATTGAGCCTTGCGGCACACCTATCGTTACCGGAAGAGGGTCTGACAACACACTGTCATATTTCACGCGTTGGTAGCGCTCGCTAAGATAAGATCGGAACCAGGCTAGCTCGTTGTCATGGCAACCATACAACTCCAGTTTGAGTAAAATCAGATGATGGTCAACCGAATCAAAAGCCTTTCTCAGATCGACTAACACCATGCCACACAAGTTGCCTTTGTCAATGTTGCTCAGAAAATAGTCGGTCAACTTAAGCAATACGGTTGAAAGAGACAACAATGGAGACATATGACAGAAGGTACGGGGTTAGAGTTAATACAACTGCTAGAGACAACACTGGAGACATATGACAGATGGTACGTGGTTAGAGTTAATACAACTGCTAGAGACAACATGGAGACATTTAACAAGATTTAACAAGATTGCCACCCAGAGAATTAACTCTAGGTGGCAGGTGGACAAGGAAGCCCTTTGGCTTATCGAGAGTCCGACCCTTTTATCTATGTGTATCCCGCCCGTCTGAGGTATGTGTCGATTTTATTTTTAAACATCTGCTCCTTTGCTAATGTAACTTGATGTCCTCTAGTCCTTCTATCTTTCTTAATTGAAAAAAATATATTTCTATCAATATTTTCATAACCATTCAATATTTTAAACACTTCTGTCTGATCTCCTCTCAATCTCCTGGTCTCTAATGTTGTTAAACCGCATTTTTTAGGCGTATTTCGTAACTAAGATCCCTCAGTTTTTGTATCATTTTAGTCGCTCTCCTCTGTACTCTTTCTAGCATATCTATGTCCTTCCTGCGATATGGCCTCCACGCTTGAATACAATATTCTAAATGAGGCCTAACAATTGTTTTGTACAGCGGTATTATTAGCTCTTTTTCCTTATACGTTATGTTTCGCCTAATTAATCCAAGGATTTGATTTCCTTTTGAAGCTGCAATTCCGCACTGCTCTGAAACCTTCATATCAGCACTAATGGTTAACCCTAAGTCCTTTTCTTTTACAGTAGTACTTAGTACAGTACCCCCCATTGTATATTCTACCTCTTCGTTCCCATGTCCTGTGTGGAGGCATTTACATTTCCCAAAATTGAACAGCATTTGCCACTTTTCATACCAGTTGATCAACCTGTCAAGATCATCTTATAAATGCTGTCTATCTCCATCACTTTTAATCCTTCTAAACACTTTTGTATCATCCGCAAATTTCAACACCTTGCTTGTTATTTCATCATCCAAATCGTTGATATATATTAAGAATAATATAGGTCCTAATACTGATCCCTGTGGTACCCCACTCAATACCGATTTCCAGTTTGAAGCCTCCCCATCAACTACTACACGTTGTCTTCTGTCAATCAGCCATTGTTCTATCCAGTTTATTATACCATTTCCTATGCCATGGGCCTTTAGTTTCAGCAGTAATCTTTGATGTGGTACTTTGTCGAAAGCTTTTTGAAAATCTAAGTAGATGATATCTACTGGTGATCCCTCATTACCCACTTAGTAATGTCTTCCAAAAAACATAACATGTTTGTTACGCATGACCTTGCTTTAGAAAAACCATGTTGAGATGGGTTGATCTAGTTTTGTTTAACAAGAAAATCCACCATGTGATCTTTAATTAATCTTTCTAATAATTTGCAAATCACTGATGTTAAACTCACTTGTCTATAATTCTCTGACTTGTTTCTCGAAACTTTTTTAAATAACGGTATAATGTTTGCCTCTTTCCATTCTAAAGGAACCACTCCCTCTTCTAATGACAAATTGAAAACTGTTGCAAGCGGTATGCTAATTTGTTCTACAATTTCCAATAATAGTTTGGGCGGAATCCCATCCACTCCAGGTGATTTATTATCCTTCATAGCCCTTATTTTCTTAGCTACCATTTCTGGGGTTACAATTAATTGTCCTAAATAGTCTGAATCTGCCCCCTTGAACTTAGCCTCTGTTACTGGCAGTGAACTAATATCCTCTCTGGTAAACACTGAACTAAAGTACTCATTCAGGTCTTCTGCCATTAAGAATCCCTCTGATATTATATTTCCAGCACTATCTTCTAGAGGACCGACCTGATCTTGAACTTTCTGTTTGCTTCGAACATATGCATAAAAACTCTTGCTGTCATGTTTTATATTACTAGCTAATTGTTGTTCATAACTTCTCTTTGAATTTCTAATTTCAGCTGTAGCTTGGTTAAGTGCTTCTTTATAACTGTTGTAGTCTTCATCATTTCCAGTACATCTATATGACTTCCACATCATTTGTTTATACTTAATTTTTCTAATGGCTTCTTTCGATAAGTGTTTCTTTTTGGACCGTTTCCCTTGTTTTTTGAATGGTACAAATTTGTCGACTATGCACTTAATTTCACTCTTTAGTATATTCCAGCATTCTGTTGCTGTCTTATTTTGTAGTGTGTTATTCCAGGCTATCTTTGCTAAATATTTCCTCATGTCCTTATACCTTCCTTTGTGGAAATTTCTCCTATACTGCTTTTTACTATTCCTTTCTGATTTTACTTTGATGGTAAAATGTATCTGGTTGTGATCTCTACTCCCCAGTGGCTCACGTATCTTGACATTGTCAACTAATTCATTCTGTGAGGACAAAACTATGTCTAACACATTCTCACCCCTGGTTGGTTCTAGCACATGTTGAGAAAGGAAAGTATCTTGAACTAACACTAAAAACTTGTGGTCCTCACTCCCCATACTCTGAAAAGATTTCCATTGTATATGGCTGTGGTTAAAATCCCCCATAATAATACCGTTCCGTTTGCGTACTTCCCTTATAGCGTTTTAATTTTTTCATTCTCTTCTATGCTTATGTTTGGACTTCGATAAACTAACCCAACTGTTAACATTGAGTTACCTGTAACTATGTTACACCAAATTGCTTCTTCGCAATCTGCTTCTCTTTCTAATTTTATTTCATGAGCCTGGATAGATTCTTTACTATATAAAATAACTCCACCTCCCTTTCTTCCTATTCTATCTTTTCTAAACATTATATATCCTGTCAATCCCAATTCGGCATCTGATATATCGGTGGTGGTCCAGGATTCGGTTATACCTATTATATGAGGGTCAATATCTTCTACCATAATGTTTAGTTCATTTCTTTTGTTTACTATACTCCTTGCATTTAAACACACACATTTATATCCAGCTTCAGAAGAGTTTTCCAGACTATCATTTGCTGATTTATTTGTGCTGTCTTTATGTTTGCCTTCATTTTCAGGCTTTTCTGTGAATCCCCCCTGCGAATCTAGTTTAAATAGATGCAACCTGTCCCACTGTCTGCAGATCGCAGCAGGTTCTCTGAGAAAACTGCTGCCCCCTTTCCACTAAGATGGAGGCCATTTCTCATGTACATATCTTCTCTCCCAACAAAGTATCCCCATAAATCTGTGAATCCCACCCCCTCTTCTTCACACATTTGCTGAACTAGTGCGTTGATCGCCATCCTCTTGCAGTTTCTATACGTTGCCCCCCTTCCTCCCATTACTGGCAAAATTCCTGACAGAATAACCTGTTCAACTCTTAACTTCTTTAGCTTCCTCACTAACTGTCTATACTTCTGTACTATCGCAGTTGTTCCCTCCCTATCTGCATTATTTGTTCCTACATGTACCAGTATAGACCCCCCTTGCCATGTTCCATTACCTTCTCTACCCAGTCAGTAGCATGTTCAATTCTAGGCACCGGTAGACAAACAACGACGTCTTTCCCCTCGCTCAGTGTCTTGTCCGTCTTTCTCATAATGGAGTCGCCCATAAACACCCTTTGTTTCCTCATTGCCCCCTCAATCACTGCCTTAGAATAGCTCCTTCTTCGGTTTGCATCTGTCTGGTTGTTGTATTTCCCCCCTGTCGTCTTCTCTCCTGTCCCATTCTCTTCCGATCCATTCTTTCCTGTCGCTTTTTCTCTTGTCACCTTTCCTCTTGTCAGCGTCCCTTTTATCGACTTCTCTTCTATCACACTTGCTCTCACTTCCTTTCATCCCTTCATCTTTCGTCCCATCTCATTTTCTTCTTTCCTCTCCCGTCCCATCTTCCCTCCCTCTTTCTCTACGGTCACTTTCTTCCCTGTCACCTTCACGCTTGTCACCTTTTCTGTTGTCGATTTTCCAATGTCTTCCCCTCCAATCACCTTCCCTCCTCTCAATCTCCTTTCATCAGTTTTCTTGCCACTGCTACTCTCCTTCTGTCTTGCAGTATTCTCACCTCTCTCCCTGTCGTCTCTCTCCATTCGACCTGCCTCCTTGCTAATTCCCATCTCCATTCCCTTCACAATATCTGTCAACCTAACTATCTCCTGCTGCAGACACTCCACCTTCCAACACCCAGTGCACTGAAAGGTGAATCCTTCCTCCATGGTTTCTGCCCATGACTTCCCACAGCCGGACAATGCAAAATCTACCCAGCTGTGGCAGTGATCACACACCAAGTGTCGCTTTGCCTTCACTTGCCGTTTGCAAGGCGCCATATCCCGATCAGAATTTATTTAATAACTTAACTAACTTAGTCTTTATGAAGACTGTTTCCTGTTAGGTTACAAATTTCAGTTGCAAAGCCGACTATTTATCCTGTCACGAACGCTAACATTACCGGTAGTGACCTAATTTAAATACAATCAATTACGTTACGTTACGCCGCCCGACTATCGCACTTGCTTAGTTTTAACAACAATGCTACCTAATCAAATATGACAGAAGGTAGAGTCAATACAACTGGTAGAGACAACATGGAGACATGTGACAGAAGGTACGGGGATAGAGTTAATACAACTGGTAGAGACAACATGGAGACATATGACAGAAGGTACGGGGTTAGAGTTAATACAACTGCTAGAGACAACACTGGAGACATGTGAGAGAAGATACGGGGTTAGAGTTAATACAGCTGCTAGAGACAACATGGAGACATGTGACAGAAGGTACGGGGATAGAGTTAATACAACTGGTAGAGACAACATGGAGACATATGGCAGAAGGTACGGGGTTAGAGTTAATACAACTGCTAGAGACAACACTGGAGACATGTGACAGAAGGTACGGGGTTAGAGTTAATACAACTGCTAGAGACAACATGGAGACATATGGCGGAAGGTATGGGGATAGAGTTAATACAACTGGTAGAGACAACATGGAGACATATGACAGAAGGTACGGGGTTAGAGTTAATACAACTGCTAGAGACAACATGGATACATATGACAGAAGGTATGGGGTTAAAGTTAATACAGCTGCTAGAGACAACATGGAGACATATGGCGGAAGGTACGGGGTTAGAGTTATTACAACTGCTAGAGACAACATGGAGACATGTGACAGAAGGTACGGGGTTAGAGTTAATACAGCTGCTAGAGACAACATGGAGACATATGGCGGAAGGTACGGGGTTATGTGGCGCAATTTCAAATGTACGAAGCCGAAGTTATGTGGCGCAATGTCAAATGTACATAGTCGAAGTTATGTGGCGCAATGTCAAATGTACGTAGTCGAAGTTATGTGGTGCAATGTCGAATGTACGTAGTCGAAGTTATGTGGTGCAATGTCAAGTGTACGTAGTCGAAGTTATGTGGCACAATGTCAAGTGTACGTAGTCGAAGTTATGTGGCGCAATGTCAAATGTACGTAGTCGAAGTTATGTGGCGCAATGTCAAATGTAAGAAGTCGAAGTTATGTGTCACAATGTCAAGTGTACGTAGTCGAAGTTATGTGGCGCAATGTCAAGTGTACGTAGTCGAAGTTATGTGGCGCAATGTCAAGTGTACGTTGTCGAAGTTATGTGGTGCAATGTCAAGTGTACGTAGTCGAAGTTATGTGGCACAATGTCAAATGTACGTAGTCGAAGTTATGTGGCGCAATATCAAGTGTACGTAGTCGAAGTTATGTGGCGCAATGTCAAATGTACGTAGTCGAAGTTATGTGGCGCAATGTCAAATGTACGTAGTCGAAGTTATGTGGCGCAATGTCAAGTGTACGAAGTCGAAGTTATATGGCGCAATGTCAAGTGTACGAAGTTCACGATGTAAGTTACATGGTGTCTTTTAACTAAAATATGAGAATGTGAAACCCTTTAGAAATAAACCTTGACTGATGTATGCTAGTACCTCATCAGAATCCAACCAAATGACTTTTAAAATGTTTGAGAATGATCAGAGTACTGTGGACCTGAAATGGTGGACGCTGTAACTTACTTTATCATCATCATCATCATCATCCTTTTGGCGGCCACAATCAACTTGCTGATTATTCTGCCGCTCTTTGGGGTTTGCGAGGAGGTAGAATTTGATTTTGTTAAGAGAAGAATATCTAGAAATTTTGAATCGACATACCATGGTTAGACTATAATGTCCATAATTTACGTTGTGCTCCAACAGATAACCAAATGCAAAAAGTATGTAACATGGAGACATATGACGGAAGATACGGGGTTAGAGTTAATAGAGGTGGTAGAGACAACATGGAGACATATGGCGGAAGATACGGGGTTAGAGTTAGTAGAGCTGCTAGAGACAACATGGAGACATGTGACAGAAGGTACGGGGTTAGAGTTAATAGAGGTGGTAGAGACAACATGGAGACATATGGCGGAAGATACGGGGTTAGAGTTAGTAGAGCTGCTAGAGACAACATGGAGACATGTGACAGAAGGTACGGGGTTAGAGTTAATACAGCTGCTAGAGACAACATGGAGACATATGACAGAAGGTACGGGGTTAAAATTAATACAATGCTAGAGACAACATGGAGACATATGACAGAAGGTACGGGGTTAGAGTTAATACAGCTGCTAGAGATAACATGGAGACATATGACAGAAGGTACGGGGTTAGAGTTAACAGAGCTGCTAGAGACAACATGGAGACATATGGCGGAAGGTACGGGGATAAAGTTAATTCAACTGCTAGAGACAACATGGAGACATATGACAGAAGGTACGGGGTTAAAGTTAATACAACTACTAGAGACAACATGGAGACACATGACAGAAGGTACGGGGTTAGAGTTAATACAACTGCTAAAGACAATATGGAGACATATGACAGAAGGTACGAGGTTAGATTTAATACAACTGCTAGAGACAACATGGAGACATATGACAGAAGGTACGGGGTTAGAGTTAATACAGCTGCTAGAGACAACATGACGACATATGGCGGAAGGTACGGGGTTAGAGTTAATACAGCTGCTAGAGATAACATGGAGACATATGACAGAAGGTACGGGGTTAGAGTTAACAGAGCTGCTAGAGACAACATGGAGACATATGGCGGAAGGTACGGGGTTAGAGTTAATACAGCTGCTAGAGACAACATGGAGACATATGGCGGAAGATACGGGGTTAAAGTTAATACAACTGCTAGAGACAACATTGAGACATATGACAGAAGGTACGGGGTTAAAGTTAATACAGCTGCTAGAGACTACATGGAGACATATGGCGGAAGGTACGGGGTTAGAGTTAATACAGCTGCTAGATACAACATGGGGACATATGACAGAAGGTACGGGGTTAAAGTTAATACAGCTGCTAGAGACAACATGGCGACATATGGCGAAAGGTACGGGGTTAGAATTAATACAGCTGCTAGAGACAACATGGAGACATATGACAGAAGGTACGGGGTTATATTTGATAGAGCTGCTAGAGACAACATGGAGACATATGACAGAAGGTACGGGGTTAGAGTTAATACAGCTGCTAGAGACAACATGGAGACATATGGCGGAAGATACGGGGTTAGAGTTAATACAGCTGCTAGAGACAACATGGAGACATATGGCGGAAGGTACGGGGTTAAAGTTAATTCAACTGCTAGAGACAACATGGAGACATATGACAGAAGGTACGGGGTTAAAGTTAATACAACTGCTAGAGACAACATGGAGACACATGACAGAAGGTACGGGGTTAGAGTTAATACAGCTGCTAGAGACAACATAGAGACATATGACAGAAGGTACGGGGTTAGAGTTAATACAACTGCTAAAGACAATATGGAGACATATGACAGAAGGTACGAGGTTAGAGTTAATACAACTGCTAGAGACAACATGGAGACATATGACAGAAGGTACGGGGTTAGAGTTAATACAGCTGCTAGAGACAACATGACGACATATGGCGGAAGGTACGGGGTTAGAGTTAATACAGCTGCTAGAGATAACATGGAGACATATGACAGAAGGTACGGGGTTAGAGTTAACAGAGCTGCTAGAGACAACATGGAGACATATGGCGGAAGGTACGGGGTTAGAGTTAATACAGCTGCTAGAGACAACATGGAGACATATGGCGGAAGATACGGGGTTAAAGTTAATACAACTGCTAGAGACAACATTGAGACATATGACAGAAGGTCCGGGGTTAAAGTTAATACAGCTGCTAGAGACTACATGGAGACATATGGCGGAAGGTACGGGGTTAGAGTTAATACAGCTGCTAGATACAACATGGGGACATATGACAGAAGGTACGGGGTTAAAGTTAATACAGCTGCTAGAGACAACATGGCGACATATGGCGAAAGGTACGGGGTTAGAATTAATACAGCTGCTAGAGACAACATGGAGACATATGACAGAAGGTACGGGGTTAGATTTGATAGAGCTGCTAGAGACAACATGGAGACATATGACAGAAGGTACGGGGTTAGAGTTAATACAGCTGCTAGAGACAACATGGAGACATATGGCGGAAGGTACGGGGTTAGAGTTAATACAGCTGCTAGAGACAACATGGAGACATATGGCGGAAGGTACGGGGTTAAAGTTAATATAACTGCTAGAGACAACATGGAGACATATGACAGAAAGTACGAGGTTATAGTTAATAGAGCTGCCAAAGACATCGAGGGACACACGAGTACGGAGACGGATTGTTACAGCTTCTAGAGTTCGACAAGAATGTCAGTGAAAATGAACACACGAAGAGAGGACGATCGATCTAAGGCCCATGTTGGCACTTTATCAAAATGTTACAGTGCATGCCCGAATAGGGGTGTTACATTTGTTCCTTTAAGCGTACGTTCTTTAAATCAGGATAGCAAGCGTCCGTTGTGTTATCCATTCGTCACCGCTAAAAAAATCATCGTTGTAAATTATACAATGGAAAATGGAAAAAAATAGTCCGATAAACTTCCCACAGATATCGTGTGACATTCTACATACTCACCATAGATGACTTCCGGTGCTTCTGTCTCGACGGTGAAATTAGTGGATATTGCGTTACTCGTCATATTTGCGTTGTTATTTACTCGAAGCAGTAGTTTGTACGTGTAATACGACGTCAGATTAAGACCTTTCAGTTCGGCGAACAATTCATTGGAAGTAGCCAAGGATTTCCATGGCAACACATCGGTGTTGTCCGTTCGTTGGATTTTCACCTTAAAACACAAGAAACACGAAAAATTATATTAAACATAAATGTGGCAATATTACAAAATAATAAGTAAATACATACGTATACAGACAACACATGTGAACACTTGCGCGAAAATACGCTCGAACACTCGCGCAAACACTCAAGCTGACAATTCACGCATATGAGCATAAGCGCGCACACAATCGGGTACACACACAGTCCCCCCCACACACGTCTGGACGCACACGCGCGCGCTCTCGCTCGCGCACGCACGCACGCACGCACGCACACACACACACACAAGCACACAAACGCACACGCATGCGAGCGCGCGGGTTGTGACTGATGGTAATATTCAGTCAACGTTATTATTTTTACGAAGTATTCTTTTCTGAACGGATCCTTTACTGACATCATTAATTATTGTCTTTATTATGTTATTCGTGATTATTAATTTACCCTATAATAAAAAAGTAATTGATTTGAGTTGCAAAATATTTAACAATAACATTGATGTGTTAACGATAAAAGTTAATGTCGAAATGTACACATTCAACCGACCTCATATCCTGCGATTCCCGACTGATCTCTGACTCCTTCCCACCCAAAGAAGATATGATCCCAGTCAGATTGGTGATTTCCTCTTGGAGAGTATTGGGTCACAGAACCAGAGATGATGCTCAGTGTTGCCAAAGAAACGTCCGGTTCCTTGGTCACAATGGTAGCGCCACTGGAGACGAGTGTAGATTGGAGGCCGGCGTAGTTGAAGCAGCGGACGACGCTGAAGAAGGTCTCCCCGTGGCTGACGAAGGCGTCCAGTGTAACGGAAGCTGTCGACAGCGAAGTCGTCCTCTTGAATGGCTGAACCTCCTGTGAGCCGGGGCTCTTGCCTGGAATACCGCAATTATTAAATATTACGTAAATAAAAGTTGTCAGATCAAGTAAATAGCCACCAGACATGTGATGTTATCGGACAATCCGTCGCTATTTTTTTGTGTTGTTGAAAGTCTGGCCTCAAGTTATTTTATTTGTGATAAAAAAATTATATCAGCAACAATTGTACAACAGATAATATAATTTGATATATCTCATTTCCTACCTTAGTAATATCACATACATTATATAAATACATTGTTGACTAGGTAGTGCTTGACGGACGTCACGTGCATAATTATGATTGTGACGTCAGACTATGAAACTGTCAAATGCGTTTAGCTATTATGCAGAATATTGGTCGTATAAGACGGTAGTTTGTCGACAGAATAAATGACTTTTTAAAATCACAACAATTGAACGAGGTATGCAATATTCTATATAATAAATAATATAATGTGTGTTACGTGCGCTCGTGTGTGTGTGTGGGCATGTGACTGCGCGCGTATATAAATGCATGTGTGCGTGTATGCCAGCGCGCCTGTGTGTGCGTGTGCGGTTGTATGTGTGGTGCGTACATGCATGGGATAATGGGAGCGAGTGTGTGCAAATAATTCTTACCTATGCCCAATTCGCAATAGGCGACACCACTTTCTGGATCTAACACATTCCAGGTTATAGTCAAAACACGCGACGCCTGATAAGGTGCAACCTAACAACACAAAGAGAAAAGTGCAGTTTATGTTTCTGTGGTAGTTAACGGTAACAATAATATTATAAGATTTTATAATAAAGGAAAAAGCAGACATTGCACTATTAACAACAAAATTTAATTTAAATAAAATATGCACCAGTGCATACGCAAACGTTGACAATTTCCGGCGTTCATATCCAAGAAACAAAACGTAAATTGTCTACACTAACATCACGGTATACAAATGATCTATAGAGTATTAATGAAATTATGGTGTTTAAAATATCTTCACTCCCTAAATCACGACTCGATAGTTCTTTTAATATCAATCACGCTGAAAGTGACAGTAAACACGTTAGCGTCTGTTTTTGTAATTAATATTTACTTGCGTGAACGCATGTGCGTTTATCCTTAGCATAACTTGTTCAGCAGACCAACAATCCTACTCACAACTATACAACACATGACGGGTCGGGTGTGGTCAACGACTATTGGGTCGGAGTAGATGGCCATGGTCAGCCCGGCCGCGTTACCCGCCACCACGGTCACGTGCACCTCCGTCCCATGCTGCAGGAGGAAGGCATCTGCGCGCGCGTGAGTCTGACGATCCACAGACCGGAAGTTCTGCAACTGTACCCCGCCTGTAACATGTTATATGTGCCCGCTATTAAGCTGTATGTTGCCCGGAATCAGCAAGGATGGTTGTATCGCCTCCCCATAGAGCGAGTTTAGATGATAAATATTAATTTTGGTTTGCAATGTGTACGTTCCTCGGTGTAAATATCAAATCTACGAGCATTGTCTCGGGCTTTTTAAAAATGGCGTATTACAAATTTATCGTAGAAATCATGCATACGCCGGGGAAATACTTGCCGGTTCGGTTAGGTAAACAAAACAAATTATCCAAATTTACGAGCAATATTTGTGTCAATTTGTATGTATTATGATATCTTTTGCGTAACATTCTACACACCCCTCACAGTTCCGATGGCCCAGGAGTAGCTGGTCACCGGGCTCTCCGGGTCCTCGAAGTCCCACGCCGCCGTTACGGCCTTGTAGCTGCCCCTAGACGTCACATGAACGTGCATCGGCTGCACGTGCGAGTTGACCGGGTCTCTCGAATCAATGGACGGGATCCGGCGACCTTCATTGACCTCCTGTACCACGCCATTGTCTAGCAGGAAACCAGTCTTACGACCGACGGCGCCGATTCTAACAGCCGACGTCTTGTCGCTGGCTACGAAGTAATACAAATGTTTCTGCCATTCCGCGGGCGGTGGCGCCACTATAAATGCAGCGTGGAACCCTGGGAGTTGGACGAACCCAAGTTGTTGGGATTGCAAACGGGCGCTGTCCAGAGAGCGAACGTAGAACGTCACGCGGTACTTCTTTGTCTTCACGGTTGCAATCGTCTGTTCTATGTGCCCGCTGGCGACGTCGAGATGCGCTGGGCCGTCCTGAGGATCGACACCGCTGCTACTGGTCGAGAAATAGAATATGCCGCGTCCTGTCCACTTGCTTGGCACTGACCGGTAGAAGCCTTCCTCGAACGAAGGATTCTGCAGGAGGTTTGAACCGAAGCGGAACTTGTGGACAGGGGCGGGAGGAGACGAGTCGACGACCACGCCGTCTGAGCAAACCTTGGCTGACAAGAGTCCGGCCGCGTCGACCGCGTACACCGTCGAGTAGAGGTGAGTTCCTGTATACAGTGTTAGAGGGTGGTAAATAGGGCTCGTAAGCTCGTATGCTCGCGCACGCCCGTGTGTAGGCGCGTATGCATACCCATACCTGCTGACACGCGAAAACACAGATGCGCGCACGCACGTACGCACGCACGCACCCACACGCACGCCCACACGCACACACACACACACACGTTTTCTTCAGTTTCGTTTCTTGTTCCGTTTTTTAACAAGACGACACATAACACGACATAACACGACATAACAGGTGTAACGGATTCACTTTGTGCGTTATACGTCGCACGTCGCACTTCATATATATATATATATATAACACCTGTTCATAAAACGCACCTGTCTTGTTACGTTAATTAATTTTAGCAATACTTCATTGTAAACAAACTTCATTTTTAATTTCGTATTTACACGGTGTAAGATGCGTTGCCACATATCTAACCTGAAGAGAGAACCGATGGAAGTACCGCGGTACTTCGCGTGTGGAGTCCTACGTTTCGACACGGTAAGACGTCCTGCGAGTCAGGAGCCGTGCCTACACACCACTCATAGTGGTCGATGTATGACTCGTTGTCGCTGAAGCCACGCCACCACGCCGACACCCTCTGGTCGTCAGGGTTGTAGTCTTGGTCAGCAAAACCCGGGCCGTCCGAGACTCGACCAACTACAGGTGCCGACACATCCACCTTACAAGAGACGTAATTACGTCATGAAATCGCAGGTGCCTGCCTACGTGTGAGCGCATATCTGCATGAACCCATAAACGGTATAGTCTAGCTATATTCTAGGGAGCGGGTATTTATTTGTATATATATGTTGGTATGGTAATAGTTTCCTCTTATACGTTTTGCATCTCGGTGACAAAACTGTCAGGGTTTCATCTACTGCCCTGGGAAGAATAGTGTTTTTTATTGTATTCTCGAAATTCCACGTTTGTTAAGGGTCCTTACCTCTTAAGGGTTCTATAATGTTCTTGAAATAAAAAGTACAACATCGTCTTACTGTGAATCCATCTGAGTAGGCCGACCTGAACAGCCCCGCTTCGTTGTAGGCGACGACGATGCTGTAGTGTCGCTCGCTGTTGTCCAACGTCAGCCCTTCCAGTGTCGTCTTAGTGATCAGTGACTCTTTCTCCGCCACGTACCGGAAGAGTCTGTTCTTGCTCACGTACGCCACGTAGCGGATGATGTCTGTCTGAGAGTCCCGGAACACGCCGTCCCACGAGAATGTCACCCTGGTCGTTGATGCGATGAAGTCGGTGTCGCTCGTTGACAGGGCGCTCTGTAGGTCTGCCACTCTGACGGTACGTGACAGCTCCGGCGGGGTCGAGTCTGACTTGGTGCCGTCCGTCACGTACTCAGCGTACGAGACATAATCATACCACACTCGCAGATACCACAGGTAGTTCGGGTGGGGCGCCAGAACCACACCTACGTGACGGCATACTCATTATAATTTCGGCATAAATAACCAAACGTGTTTTAGTGTAATGGTGAGAAAATATTATATGTAAACAAATTTGGTTAGGAAATTATATATTGTATTGTGAAGTATAACACTACAGTATTGTGCATTCAACTAATCACAAAGTTGTTGGTAAGTTATGTGTCGCCAGATACATAGACGTATTCACGTACATATATTAGTTACGTTGAATCCTACTACTACTACTACTACTACTACTACTACAACAACAACATCTACTACTACTACTATTACTACTACTACTACTACTACTACTACTACTACTACTACTACTTTTACAATTAATAATAATAATAATGATATTTTAAATACAACTTAGTGCTATATATGTGTTGTTTGTGTTAATACATTTATTAATAATTTATTACGTCTCCAAATGATCGGTGGTCCAAATACCAGCACATACACATATGTTCATGCTATGCTAGTTCAATAAAAGTTAGACAAATGTTAGTATTATTATCATTTTGTATTAGTGTTGTTGTTATGTTGTTATTTTGCTGTTGTTTGTGTTGCTGTCGTTGGTGTTGTTGTTGGTGTCGTTGATGTCGATGTTGTTGTTGCTGCTGCTGATATTATTATTGAACAAAGTAATTATTACCTGGCATGCGGGAGCTTCCTGTCGTGTAGATGGCCATGTTGATGTCGCCTGTCTCCCGCCAGAGCGGCTCCTTGATCATGTCAAGGAGAACACTTCCCTTCGTCTGCCCGGCCACGCCCACCGTCCACTCGTACCTCTGCGCGGACTTGCCCCAGATCGCCTCAGTCCGCCACGAGGCGGCGAGAGCGCACGTAGACCTCGTCACGTCGATGTCCTCTGTGTTCGAGGTTGGATTTAGAGAGTAGTCTTCGATGTCGTAGACGAACACTTGCCGGAAACCCACGTGACCTGTACGAGTGGGACAGTGTTACTCTAGCAGAACTACGGCGATCTGCATATTTTAAATGCATTTTGTTTCGCGCAGCGGCAAGTTATTTCTTATTACCTACTCTTTTCCATACTTTTTTGTTTGATTCATTATTCATATATGTAAAAGAAAACACAAATTTTGTTGACCTGTTTCATTCGGCCCAAGAACATGTTAGCACGTGTTGGAAACAATGTATTATTAAACTAGCATTGTCAAACAACGTACTCTTGACGTTAACACATCCGCCTGTTGCGGCACATGTCAGCTGACCGTGCGGTGCGCAGGTGCAGTGACCCTCGCAGCTAATTGGAGGACATCGTCGATCCAAGGCCAGGGTGCCAGACTTTGACAAAGTAGCCGACTGAATAGCTTTGAGCGTTCCATGCAGACGAGTACTCATCAGACCAGCCTGGGTGAAAGACATTATTATCAGCATATTCATCATCTTTATCATGATCGTCATCTACATCATTAATTAATCAGGCAAAGAAACCTAAACAGCTTCTGTCGACAGACTCTGGTCTACTTTGTATCCTCATATTTAAGACGAAAGCTGGAAATCGAGTCTTTTCCGTTGCTAAACCAACTTTCTAGAACTTACTCCCTATTGGTTTTAAGTCATTAACAAATATAGTTTCATTTCGCCGTCAACTAAAAACCTATCTTTGTAATACTACATATCCTCCTTCTTACCTATCTTTGTAATACTACATATCCTCCTTCTTACCTATCCTTGTAATACTACATATCCTCCTTCTTACCTATCTTTGTAATACTACATATCCTCCTTCTTACCTATCTTTGTAATACTACATATCCTCCTTCTTACCTATCCTTGTAATACTACATATCCTCCTTCTTACCTATCTTTGCAATTCTACATATCCTCCTTCTTACCTCTCTTTGTAAGACTACATATCCTCCTTCTTACCTATCTTTGTAAGACTACATATCCTTTTTTCTTACGTGTCTTTGTAATACTACATATCCTCCTTCTTACCTATCTTTGTAATACTACATATCCTCCTTATTACCTATCCTTGTAATACTACATATCCTCCTTCTTACCTATCTTTGTAATACTACATATCCTCCTTCTTACCTATCTTTGTAATACTACATATCCTCCTTCTTACCTATCCTTATAATACTACATGGCCTCCTTCTTACCTATCTTTGCAATACTACATATCCTCCTTCTTACCTATCCTTGTAATACTACATATCCGCCTTCTTACCTATCCTTGTAATACTACATATCCGCCTTTTTACCTATCTTTGTAATACTACATATCCTCCTTCTTACCTATCTTTGTAATACTACATATCCTCCTTCTTACCTATCTTTGTAATACTACATATCCTCCTTCTTACCTATCTTTGTAATACTACATATCCTCCTTCTTACCTATCTTTGTAAGACTACATATCCTCCGCATCATCTTAGCAATTCTATCCATCTGTTGGCGACTGTTGCTATGTATTTGACAATGAGAACACACTTAATGTTTTGGATTTCTTGCGCCACAGAGCTCGGATTTTCCGAGGGTATTGGCGCTAAGAGAGTAATTCCATTATTAGTATTATTAATGTTTCATAATATTCGTCGTAACTAGTTATAATCGCCGGCACCATCATCATCATTGTTACTATCGGCGTTACCACCACCGTCGTCGCTGTCGTTGTCATCATCATTGTCGTCTCAGTCATCGTAATTATCATGGCCGCGATCATCGATATCAACAAACTGCTGCAAAATCACAATATTCTTAATAATTATTATAATAATTATGATTATTATTATTAAAAAAAGCATGCATTGTGAATACGCCATACTTATGTAGTCACTGTGTTCACTGCCCATACTGAGACGTACAGTCGTAAATATCTACTCACTTTGTTCACTGCACTCATTGAGACGTACAGTCGTAAATATCTGCGCACGGTGTTCACTGCCCTCACTGAGACGTGCAGTCGTAAATATCTACTCATTTTGTTCACTGCCCTCATTGAGACGTACAGTCGTAAATATCTACGCACTGTGTTCACAGCCCACACTGAGACGTACAGTCGTAAATATCTACTCACTGTGTTCACAGCCCACACTGAGACGTACAGTCGTAAATACCTACTCACTGTGTTCACTGCCCTCATTGAGACATACAGTCGTAAATATCTACTCACTGTGTTCACTGCCCTCATTGAAATGTATAGTCGTAAATATATACTCATTGTGTTCACAGCCCACACTGAGACGTACAGTCGTAAATACCTACTCACTGTGTTCACTGCCTACACTGAGACGTACAGTCGTAAATATCTACTCACTGTGTTCACAGCCCTCATTGAGACGTATAGTCGTAAATATCTACTCACTGTGTTCACTGCCCTCATTGAGACGTACAGTCATAAATACCTACTCACTGTGTTCACTGCCTACACTGAGACGTACAGTCGTAAATATCTATTCACAGTGTTCACTGCCCACACTGAGACGAACAATCGTAAATATCTACTCACTGAGTTCACTGCCCACACTGTGACGTACAGTCGTAAATACCTACTCACTGTGTTCAATGCCCACACTGAGACGTACAGTCGTAAATACCTACTCACTGTGTTCACTGCCCACACTGAGACGTACAGTCGTAAATATATATTCACTGTGTTCACTGCCCACACTGAGACGTACAATCGTAAATATCTGCTCATTGTGTTCACTGCCCACACTTAGACTACAGTCGTAAATACCTACTCACTGTGTTCACTGCCTACACTGAGACGTACAGTCGTAAATATTTATTCACAGTGTTCACTGCCCACACTGAGACGAACAGTCGTAAATACCTACTCACTGTGTTCACTGCCCACACTGAGACGTACAATCGTAAATATCTGCTCACTGTGTTCACTGCCCACACTTAGACGTACATTCGTAAATATCTACTCACTGTGTTCACTGCCCTCATTGAGACGTACAGTCGTAAATATCTACTCACTGTGTTCACTGCCCACACTGAGACGTACAGTCGTAAATACCTACTCACTGTGTTCACTGCCATCATTGAGACGTGCAGTCGTAAATATCTACTCACTGTGTTCACTGCCCTCATTGAGACGTACAGTCGTAAATATCTACTCACTGTGTTCACAGCCCACACTGAGGCGTACAGTCGTAAATACCTACTCACTGTGTTCAATGCCCACACTGAGACGTACAGTCGTAAATACCTACTCACTGTGTTCACTGCCCACACTGAGACGTACAGTCGTAAATATATATTCACTGTGTTCACTGCCCACACTGAGACGTACAATCGTAAATATCTGCTCAGTGTGTTCACTGCCCACACTTAGACGTACATTCGTAAATATCTACTCACTGTGTTCACTGCCCTCATTGAGACGTACAGTCGTAAATATCTACTCACTGTGTTCACTGCCCACACTGAGACGTACAGTCGTAAATACCTACTCACTGTGTTCACTGCCATCATTGAGACGTGCAGTCGTAAATATCTACTCACTGTGTTCACTGCCCTCATTGAGACGTACAGTCGTAAATATCTACTCACTGTGTTCACAGCCCACACTGAGACGTACAGTCGTAAATACCTACTCACTGTGTTCAATGCCCACACTGAGACGTACAGTCGTAAATACCTACTCACTGTGTTCACTGCCCACTCTGAGACGTACAGTCGTAAATATATATTCACTGTGTTCACTGCCCACACTGAGACGTACAATCGTAAATATCTGCTCATTGTGTTCACTGCCCACACTTAGACTACAGTCGTAAATACCTACTCACTGTGTTCACTGCCTACACTGAGACGTACAGTCGTAAATATTTATTCACAGTGTTCACTGCCCACACTGAGACGAACAGTCGTAAATACCTACTCACTGTGTTCACTGCCCACACTGAGACGTACAGTCGTAAATATCTATTCACTGTGTTCACTGCCCACACTGAGACGTACAATCGTAAATATCTGCTCACTGTGTTCACTGCCCACACTTAGACGTACATTCGTAAATATCTACTCACTGTGTTCACTGCCCACACTGAGACGTACAGTCGTAAATACCTACTCACTGTGTTCACTGCCATCATTGAGACGTGCAGTCGTAAATATCTACTCACTGTGTTCACTGCCCTCATTGAGACGTACAGTCGTAAATATCTACTCACTGTGTTCACAGCCCACACTGAGACGTACAGTCGTAAATACCTACTCACTGTGTTCACTGCCTACACTGAGACGTACAGTCGTAAATATCTACTCACTGTGTTCACTGCCCTCATTGAGACGTACAGTCGTAAATATCTACTCACTGTGTTCACTGCTCTCATTGAGACGTACAGTCGTAAATACCTACTCACTGTTTTCACTGCCTACACTGAGACGTATAGTCGTAAATATCTATTCACAGTGTTCACTGCCCACACTGAGACGAACATTCGTAAATATCTACTCACTGTGTTCACTGCCCACACTGAGACGTACAATCGTAAATATCTGCTCACTGTGTTCACTGCCCACACTTAGACGTACATTCGTAAATATCTACTCACTGTGTTCACTGCCCTCATTGAGACGTACAGTCGTAAATATCTACTCACTGTGTTCACTGCCCACACTGAGACGTACAGTCGTAAATACCTACTCACTGTGTTCACTGCCCTCATTGAGACGTGCAGTCGTAAATATATACTCACTGTGTTCACTGCCCTCATTGAGACGTACAGTCGTAAATATCTACTCACTGTGTTCACAGCCCACACTGAGACGTACAGTCGTAAATACCTACTCACTGTGTTCACTGCTCTCATTGAGACGTACAGTCGTAAATACCTACTCACTGTGTTCACTGCCTACACTGAGACGTATAGTCGTAAATATCTATTCACTGTGTTCACTGTCCTCATTGAGACGTACAGTCGTAAATATCTACTCACTGTGTTCACTGCCCACACTTAGACGTACATTCGTAAATATCTACTCACTGTGTTCACTACCCACACTGAGACGAACACTCGTAAATATCTGCTCACTGCCCACACTTAGACGTACAGTCGTAAATATCTACTCACTGTGTTCAATACCCACACTTAGACGTACAGTCGTAAATATATACTCACTGTGTTAACTGCCCACACTGAGACGAACAGTCGTAAATATCTACTCACTGTGTTCACTGCCCACACAGAGACGTACAGTCGTTGGTTTGGTCGGACGGAATAAGCAACTGACACGGCTGCTTTCTGAACGAATCCTTCGTCGTCGTGGGGGTCGAGTGTGGTCTGGGAAACCACCGCTGGTTTCTTTCCAGCCTACATATTCACGAAGAATGCTAACTGTAATATTCACTTGAACAATCAAACGACATCTGCCATATTCATTATGTAGCTGAACAGTTATCACATCACTGCATCACGTTCATAAACAACAGTATCTTCGCCTTCCAGTCAGCCATACATGTAATTGTTGAATTCATAATTAAAGTGGGCAGGAACGATATCGAAACTTGCGCTATTGTTAAGAGAAGAGGAAGAAGAAGACGAATGAATATACAAATTAAAATAAGTAGAAGACAAAAAAACAAAATACGCAGCGGAAGAAAAGAAAACACAGAGAAGAAGAAGAATATGATCTAAAATAAGAACATAAATAATAATTAGAACAAGGAGAAGACAAATATTAGAAAAAGTAAACGAAGAAAAACTAGAATGAATAGAAGAATAAGAAAAAATAGGCATCGGAAAATGTTGCTCCATAATAAGAAGATATAGTAGAAGTTGAAGAAGAATAAGACGAAGACTACGAAGACAGATAGTGTGTTACACGAGTTCTACCGACCAGTAGATCCGACGCGCCGAACATCGTGCCGACCGTTACGTAGTACGCCGCCACGTCAGAGTGAACGTCAGTGAAGCCAAGCCATGCTAGACGTAATGTCATGTCGTCATACGTCATCCAGCCGGGGCGTTGACGCGTCAAGTTGGCGGCGTGCTCTGTCTCAATCGACCAGGCTCCGGATACGGGCGGGGAGCTGTCGATCTGCGCGTGCAAACACAAGCAATGATAACCTGCCAAACACGGCCGCTACTAGTCTCTGGTGTCTTATGACAAATATCACTAATGAGGCCGACCGAGGAACAGCACAGGACAACAGTGGTCTTACTGGAGAAATGGTTTATTAGTGAAGCATCGCCATCATTTAATAGCTCCTCGTTAAACGTGCCGTTTCACTAACCGGTAGGAATAACAGTTAGTCAGAGATTATTAATAAGGTGGACTGTAACGATTCACTGTTGCTGCGAACGAAGAAAGTAAGTATGGCCTAAGCCGTTAGCTTGTACCTCATTGCAGATGGTCTTGATGCGAACCTAGACAATTGTGTAAGTCATCCAGAATATCGACAACTGTGCGACTACAATTTGTCATGTAGACTTCCATGACCGATATTGCAACGGATCAAAGTCGATTTAAGTGTGGATGTTCAACCTCGTCGGTATTATATATTACTTCCGTAACTAATGTTACAGTCCAATGTGTCCTGGACTAGCAATGACACGTGTCACGAAGGTGATCTCTATGTGAAGTTTGATTAAGAATAACTGGTTTATATGCAAAATAGCAAAATAACACGCTGTGCTATGTCATAGGAATCAGGTATTTAATATCTAAACTAAGTCGACCTCAATATGCCGAGTATAGTCTGTACTACTGTACAGCAATAATTAACTTGTTCCTATGAGATAAGACAACTACGCTTTACGAAGCACAACACAAACGTAATTGTTTTGCAAATCGACTCATTCTTTTGTTAAATATATGCAATGCTTCGCAATACAAACCGCAATAATGTACATCATAAGAAACGACAACCAACACATTCATCATAGCACAATCACCGACAACAAATTATGCATACAATAATAGGACTTCCATACCATGAAGCCTTCACTGACGGACGTTGTACAAAGTTTGGCGCCGTTGCAGGCGATCACCTTGGCGTAATACATTTCTCCTTCCACCAAACTCAAATTACCAAACGTGTGTTCCAAATCGTCGCCGTATAGCTGCAAAAAGAGCGAACTATCAATATGACACGCACGCTATGAGAGTTTACGATCGCTGTCACGCATTCATTCGTCCGTGTGTCCATTAATTCAATCAATTAATCAATCAATCAATCAATCAATCAATCGTTCGTTCGTTCGTTCGTTCGTTCGTTCGTTCGTTCGTTCGTTCGTTCGTTCATTAGTTCATTAGTTCATCCACCAACCCATCCACCCACCCATCCTTCCATCAATACATTCATTCATACTTTTATTCATTCCTGCGTAATATGGAATCCTCACAACGTTAAACAGTTACTCTGTATATGATCATTTTACATCTCCTGGAATAAACTCAACGTATAGGAACCGTCTCATGTTATTATCTGTTTACGAAAGACACCGGAAAATTGCGATGAATGAAATTTCTCTAGTTTCAAAACAACAGCTGGCGGACAAGACCACTGTCCTATTCTACTGAGACGCACAGCAGTATAACTAGTCCAGGTGACACGTCTTAGCTGATACTATTCCCGTATGGGACGTATTCACTACAATAATAAATGTTAAAACAAATATCTTACCTTCACTGACGGTACATTGTGAAATATTGAGTCTCTTGTTTCTACCGACACAAATTGTTCGAACACAGAACTCTCGCTGTCCTCCATCCTCCACCTGACAGTAAGCGATGATATCCATACCTGACGAAGATGTCTTGCGTAAGAGATGTATTCAATTACCCTGTCATTGTCCTGTGAGTTTATACTAAAACTAATTATATAAAGTCATGCCACTAATTATATAAAGCCATGCCATGATATAGCTAACATATTGGTACGGCTAAGTGTGTGTGTGTGTGCGTGTGCGTGTGTGTGTGCGTGTAGGTGTGTAGGTGTGTGGGTCAGTCTGCGCGCGTGCCTGCATGTGTATGCTTGAGTGTGTGTCGTGTGCGTGTGCTTTTATGCCTTCTTGTGTATGACATTGTGTATATACTTAAGTCCCTCAATGCTTAGGTCAATGTTTGCCAAACTATGTAATATGTCTATTTTTTTTATTTTGTAGTTGTAGGCAAATTACCACAAGCAATTCTCTTTAAAATTAGCAGCGTTACATGCCTGCGAGCTTAAAGCCAAAGACCCAAGGCGTGTATCGAAAGTAGCTCTGGTCACAGCCACCGGCGGTGTGATGTCGACAATAAACCCGTCAGATGTAGTCTCCGTCGACAAACCTACAACATATGTTCCCCATTATGCAAGACGGGAAATAACTTTGGCCTATTGACTTGCTCATTTTTACAACTAATTGTGCAACATTTGTTTACGCGTTGTACATGTCAACGTGGCATGACATGGTAAGCCAAATTAAATGTTCTACAATCAACATCAAACATTGTTTTGCCGCCGCCTACCAGGCAAAAGTTGTTTGCAAATCTCCACTACGTGTCCTTATGTCATGCAACATCGTTGATTGAGAACTAATGCATGCCAACTCACACCCACCCATTGAGCACCAAACCACGCGTTAATGTTGGTGTCATGTCGAGAATTGATCACCGTTCAATTGTTGTCCAGAAAAAACACACCAAAACAGGCAAGAAAATAACTTCAGGTAACTCCCTGCGTGTCTTCGAAATACATCTCCAAATGGTCGATCAGAGATAAATGCTTCAGAAGCGAATGCACATAGAAAGTGTACGCCGGTGTCTCGGTGTATGTGCACTTACAAATATCCACATTTAGCGGTTATATATGTAAACTACACGGCTCTTAGTCTTTCACTGGCTGTTGAATTTGATCGGACTGGCGTGCTTTCCTTACCTGCCTTGTTGACCACTTTCAATGTTATATACACCTTCTTGCCAAGTGGTATTGAGTGCGTGAGAATCGCCGTTGCCCTCGTGGTCACATGGAGTCTAGTAGGAGCGAGGACGTCACTCTCTCCCGGCGCCGTCCCTGCTCGCCACTCCATGTACAACAGCCCTGACTCGGGGTCGTGAGGGTTGACCCAGTTGGCGGATAGAACCGACCTGGGTACACAGTTTCACTTCCAATATTACGCTTCCAGGTCATGAACATAGAAAAGGATCACATTAACAGACTGCAACCCTTCCGCAACGCAAAGTATTTTGTGTATATTTGGAAACATGGGTACGTATCAGTGATTGAACGTGTGCGCGAGCACAGATGTTTTAAGAAAAAGTTAAGTGTTATACATTCAGTGTTAGTTGGCTCGAAAACGAAATTTTGGGACATGAAATAAACGATGTAACAGTGAGTGGGTTTGTTGGAAAAACGCAAACAGCAAAGTCTACAGTCTAGTATATGTAAAAAATAATATTAGATAATAACAATAATAATGTGAATACACTCCAGCGAGGTTGTGTAATTTTGTTATTACTGCTACGTGACAACATCTGATCAAATGGATGGCATCACCTTGAGCTCTCGGATTCAATGTCTTCCCCGGAGATGCCGTCGTGGAGGTATCCCGCCACGGGACTCGATACGTCAGCGATGATTCCGTCGGACGTCACACTGGTACACAGGCCGGCCCCATTACACGCTTCTACGGTCGTGTAATACGTCACACCTGGCTCCAGGGTCACGTCTGTCAAACGGAGTCCTAAAAACAAAAACAAGACGTGCAGAAAGACCACCCTCGCAGTATCGAAAATTGTCCTTGTTGGTAATCCGAATAGTTTAAACGAATGGTTATTGTGACGAGAGCGCGTGGTGTGCTCTTATATAGGTTGTGTGTTTCTGTGCATGCGTTTGTGTGTGTGTGTGTGTGTGTGTGTATGTGTTTGTGTTTGTGTGAGTTTGTGTTTGTGTTTGTGTGTGTGTGTGTGTGTTTGTGTGTGTTTGTGTGTGTGTGTGTGTGTGTATGTGTTTGTGTTTGTGTGTGTTTGTGTTTGTGTGTGTGTATGTGTTTGTGTGTGTTTGTGTGTGTGTGTGTGTGTGTTTGTGTGTGTTTGTGTGTGTGTGTTTGTGTTTGTGTGTGTGTGTGTGTGTTTGTGTGTGTGTGTTTGTGTGTTTGTGTGTGTGTTTGTGTGTGTGTGTGTGTGTGTGTTTGCCTACGTGTGGCTGTGTGTACGTGTGTGTGTGTGTGTGCTTATGTGTGTGTGTGTGTGTGTGTGTGTGTTTGAATGTTTGTGTACAATATACGTGCACGTGCCTCTTTGAATGCATTGACCATATGACGTTCTTAATTACTTCATACAAGACCCCCAAACTATTAAACGGTAATCAAGGCGAAATTTGTAACGCCGTCAACCTGACGATAATATTAGCCACGTGCTACATAGACTCCGGGTCTATTTACTCTAGGTTTTACATACACAGTTAGTCAAATCTAACTGCGTAACGGCAATGGAAGCAACACATTTAAAATACGTCGTTTCCTGCTTACGCGTGGTGATTCCCACTTGAGACTTCTCCAGGATTTCATCACATTGAGGACATTTGCCGATGTTGACGCTGTATCCTGTGATGTGTGAATGTGGATCGTGAAATCCGGGCCAGATCACAGCGATCTCTGACGCCGTTGGCTGAATCAAACACATTTCATTTAATCGGTAATAGCCTTCGATGTAACACAATTTTATGATTTTCGTTTCCTAATTTCAAAATTTATTTCGACGGCGGCGACAAATGCTTGAAAGAATATATATATATATATATATAATATGATTTTCGATTATGTTATCTTTTAAATAATGTTTATTTATAGAAAATCTATATTACTACAGAAACTGCCTTACAAGTTGTGCACCTACGAATAAGCACTGACAGTGTGCTTTATTTAATCTATTTATTCGGCATTTTTAAACGGATATTAATTCAGTTTTTGAAGTAAGACATTTATTTAATTATTTTTTATTATTAAACAAATGTTTACGTGCTAGCATACTACATTCTTTATCAATTATCAAGGGGCAAGGTATAAGATTGATGTAGCAATCCACATAAAAATTTATTTACGAAACTAACCGTGTAATCCGAGTCAGTTGTTTGCATGTCATCGACGACGTCATAGACGTGACCAGCGACGGGGGCCGACGCATCGACGGTGATGGCGCTGGATGTGGCTATGGCCGTCAGGCCTATTCGGTTTACGGCCTGAAGCATAAGTTAGTGTCCTCTTAATTTCTGTATTATTTATATTCGGTCTGGTGATAGGTGTTACATAAGCAACCTTAATTATCAACAGTTTGATGAATTCCGAAAACGTTCATTCGTACACAAGACATAGTATAACATGCAAAGGCCCATATTATTATATTAACATTTTTCAGCTGTATAAAGTGCATACATTTATGTTAACACGTACGCTACCAAATTCGGTCACAAAAGAGTTAACTTCGCAACATACTACGCTATGTTTATGGACATGGTGTATTGCATTTCTGTTATTGAATAGTATTCCCCTGCCGTATTCACTGCTTTATCATTGTCAAACGCCAACTTCGATCATTGCTGTTTCATTCCAGCGGCACGGAGTATTATTGCTTTCATATACTCACTTTATTTATGAATCGAAACTGGATGTCTTGTTAAACATATTGATTAATAATCAATTACCTGCACCGCGACATAGATCGGGTGACCGTCTCGTAGTTTGAGATCGCCATGCGGGACGGAAGATGCTTCCATATTCGTCGTCTCAACGTAAGGTATCATATCACAGTAGCCAGGCTTCGTGCCCAGGCACCAGAAGTAATGCTCAACTCCTGAAAGGGTCGGGATCGACTAGGTACATTTATTCGAAGCTATCAGCGTTTGTTGGGTACCCAATGCCGACAAACATATCGCGGTGCAATATATATTATCATAAATAAAAATGGAATGCAATAGTATGTTGACGCATTACAAATTGTTGTCGTAACACGCACGTCCACAATAAAAAATGTATGTATTTATGTATATATATATACATCTTGAATGAACACGCCTATACCTAGTACCTACGTATGAACGATCATGATATTTAACAAGATTTAACAAGATTGCCATCCAGAGAATTAACTCTAGATGGCAGGTGGACAAGGAAGTCCTTTGGCTTATCGAGAGTCCAACCCTTTTATTTATATATATCCAGCCCTTCTGATGTATGTGTCGATTATATTTTTAAATATATTCACACTACTAGCACCCACACAATCATCAGATAATCTGTTCCATTCATTCACAGTCCTTTGTGAAAATGAGAACTTTCTTACGTCTAATCTACACTGGTCCTTTACTAATGTAACTTCATGTCCTCTAGTCTTTCTATCTTTCTTAACTGAAAAAAGACATATTTCTATCAATATTTTCATAACCATTCAATATTTTAAACACTTCTATCTGATCTCCTCTCAATCTCCTGGTCTCTAGTGTTGTTAAACCACATTCTTTTAGGCGTTTTTCATAACTAAGATTCCTCAGTTTTGGTATCATTTTAGTCGCTCTCCTCTGTACTCTTTCTAGCATATCTATGTCCTTCTTGCGGTATGGCATCCACGCTTGTATACAATATTCTAAGTGAGGCCTAACTATTGTTTTGTACAGCGGTATTATTAGTTCTTTTTAGTTATACACTATATTTCGCCTAATTAATCCAAGAATATGATTTCCTTTTGAAGCTGCAATTCCACACTGCTCTGAAACCTTCATGTCAGCACTAATTGTCAGCCCTAAGTCTTTTTCTTTTACAGTAGTATTTAGTACAGTTCTCCCATTGTATATTCTACATATTCGTTCCCATGTCCTGTGTGAAGGCATTTACATTTCCCAAAATTGAACAACATTTGCCATTTTTCAGACCATTTGATCAACCTGTCAAGATCATCTTGTAAATGCTGTATATCTCATCACTTTTAATCCTTCTAAACACTTTTGTATCATCTGTAAATTTCAACACCTTGCTAGCTATATCATCGTCCAAATCGTTTATATATATTAAGAATAATATAGGACCCAGTACTGATCCCGGTGGAACCCCACTCAAAACTGATTTCCAGTTTGAAGCCTCCCCATCAACAACTACCCGTTGTCTTCTGTCAATCAGCCATTTTTCTATCCAGTTAATTATACCATTTCCTATGCCATGGGCTTTTAGTTTAAGCAGTAATCTTTGATGTGGCACTTTGTCGAAAGCTTTTTGAAAATCTAAGTATATGATATCTACTGGTGATCCCTCGTCTACCCACTTAGTGATATCTTCCAAAAAACATAACATATTTGTTATGTATGACCTCGCTTTTAGAAACCCATGTTGAGATGGGTTTATCAAGTTAAATATGCTGAACATTGTGCTAATATCACCCAAAAATCCATGAAAAGGGGATTTCTCTCACCGCTCTCAGGGTCATCAAAGACACCGTTCCACCTCGCCGATATCTCCGTCCGTTGAGTTATGTACCGCTCGCCCACGTCGATAGCGACTCCAGTTACATCTGGCGGCGTTGAATCTATCGTAACTCCTGGAGACTGCGCAGTTGACGATCTACCCACATGATCAGTAGCTGTAGCAGCGAACAAAATAACGTTACGTTCTCGTAATATACCTTTGGGGCTAGTCTTTGTGAATGTTGAAGGCGAACCGTACATCGCCTGCCCCTCTTCGTCATATAAACAATTTCTTTGGGAAGATTTCATCCACGTTACAATTACTGCGCGAAAGCTATTCGCTAACATTCACCCGACACCTTCTATTATAGTATGTAATTATCTATATCTCTCAGTGGACTAAGGTAACATCGATTGGGCCAAATCGCCTAATCTCAGAAATGTCAGCATGATGATTCGAATCTGGCATCTCTACGTTGAGAAGTACAATATATTATGTCTACGAGATAATACGTATTTGTCTTTTATACGTATGTTATTGTAAAACGGTGGTAAGGAAACACCTCGAACGGTCACGTAATACGTGAGACCGTCATGCAAGGTCAAACCGGTCGCCACCGCCATGTTTGTCACTCCGACGTCCAGGTACTCCCGAATATCAACACTCCCTGGCGAGGTACCTAGAAACAATGATGCAACAGCCTTATCGTTATCGTATCACATTGGAACACAAGATACATACACACTACAGTGTTTGTTTCAGATGTTGGATAAATATCACACAAAACAAACAGGAATATCGGTTGTGCTTAGCCATTTGTCAAGTAAGTTGCGTACTATCAAAACTATGTTTATAATAATACTATATCAACGCCATGAATCGAAATCATAATGTTCATCATAGTACCAACCGACTGAACGACTGACTCACCTATGGCGTACTCGTATTTGAGAACAACCGAGTGGTGGGACGTCGGGCCGGCGACCTCCAAGTCGACGAAAGAACTCCAGTAAATGTGCAACTGGCTTTGGTCGATCTAAATTAGATGATAATAATTTACATTATTGCGAAGAACATATTTCGCTGTCTCTCTTGACTGCGACTACGAATGCGCGCGTAGTTAAGCGCGTACGAGTCTTCTCCAGATTGGCTTGATGTGGGCGACTGTTTGGAATCTACTCCTTGTTTCTTCACGGGTTTCGTCCTATTGTATCTTTGTATATTAGTGTGTAGAATGTATTCGCATTGAACATATGTAAAACCAAAATCAAATATGATCTCCAATGCAACATGTTTTACTGCGTACATCGTCTAGGGGAGACGACATATATAATTATGTGTGTGTAATAATGTATTCAATATCGTGGAGTATATGGGAAAAATACCTGATAGAAGATATTTTAAATTCTCACATGTTCACAATACAAACAGCCTACCTGGCACTCCCAGTGTTTCTGATGACTGCCGACCCACACTTGGCCAGGGACTGGAGGTGTTTTGTCCAACACGATGCCGTTGCTGCATTCCGTAACATTCACCAATGGTTGCGTAAACTTCTCAAAATATAGTTCAGTGACATTGGCCAGGATGCAAATGTGGTAGCGCTGACCTTCGTGCAGATTTAAATCGTGAACGTTCACAAAGTTGTCCTGCAGGAATAATTAGTAAATGTAGTTGTCTTGCAAGTATAACATGTTAGTGAGCGGTATGTTTGGCGCTGTTGGAGGCACTCAACAATACGCAACAACACCCTATTCGCACTCCGCCGTCACCCTATATTATATTCAACAGCAGCTAAGTACTGAGACTCTGGTACCAGCTCAGCGCCCCCCCCCATTGTATCCAAGTTCCAACGCATATATATTATCAAGATTACTATGCCAAAGACATTTTGTCAATACGTTATAATGATTTGGACCACAACCAAAATAACCTACACATGTTTAAATACCATTTAATAAATGTCCCTATCGAAATTTTAAGAAAACATTACATTACTATTATTGTTATCAACTCATTATGCCTGCCTTAATATGTTGGTTGGTTAAACACATACGTGCAATCTCTTTATAATTTAGTAAATTTGCAAATATCGCGTTCCATCGCATGACTACGCATTAAGATGAATCGAATATTACCGACATCACAAACGCTAGACGTCTAACAGGTAATTGTCTTTAATCCCAGGCGATCAAGGTATATATGTCTGATATATAAATACTTAAATACAATACAAAAGGTCGTTGGCTGGAAAATCTTGGGCTCGAATCATTGTGGATATCGGTGCAGAAATTTCGGAAAATACATGGAAGGATTGAAGAGATAAGTATTGTTATTACGTAAATACTATTTGTAAACTATCCATAGACATCAGAAACATCTGTAGGTAAACGGTAGTCACAGAAAGTGTATTTCACGAAGTTAGTCGTAGGCCATAGCTGAAGCTTCGGTAGGCGATAATCGGTGGAAATCTGGCTGGCTTTGTTTGGCGGAGCTAGATCGTAGAAATTGGTGGTGCAGAAAAGTTGATAAACAAGTGGAATTACTGATTGATAAGTATTATTCTTGTCTTAATTTCATTCACGAAGTAGCAGTAAACATATATTGAGTAGCAGTTGTGCTTAAAGTTAGTTAGATAAAATATTTTAGAACACTTTAGTTTAGTGAGTGATAATTGGGTAACTTAGCCCAAGATAAGTTTGCATACAATATTTAACAAACCTCATTATGTGGTAGAATACATAGGTGAAAAAGTAATAACCATAAAACTACTTACATAAGATAATATATGTGTAAGCCAGTACCTGCTAGGCATTTTGATTAGATATAGCATTTGCGATAACCGGGCCAACCAGTGTCCCACGGAGCGGTATAACCTAAATAAATAAGGCAGTTTAGCGTAAAGGAATTGATTGCATTTAAATTAGGTCACTACCGGTAACGTTATCATTTCTGATCGGATAGATAGTCAGCTGTGACTATAACCAAAAACTGTAACCGAAATAAACAAAGCAATCTTACGTAAAGTGTAACATTTGTGCAAAGTAAACAGTCTTCTTAAAGACTACATAGACAGTGAATAGTGTAAACATAATTGACTAAACTATTTTAAGTAGCTAATTAGATTATTAGTATTAAATAAATTGTAATATGGTACCTTGCAAGCGCCAAATCAAGGCAAAGCGACATTTGGTGTGCGACGACTGCCACATTTGTGTGGAGTTTGCATTATCTAGCTGTGGGAAGTCATGGACAGAGACCAAGAAAGAGGGATTCACCTTTCAGTGCGTGGGGTATTGGAAGGTGGAATATCTGGAGGAGGTAGCTAGGTTGGTAGACATTGTGAAGGGGATGGAGATGAGAATCAGCAAGGATACATGTGGAATGGAGAGAAATGACAGGGAGAGAGTTGGGAATACTGTGAGACTGAAGGAGCAGAGTAGGGGCAAGAAGACTGAGGAAAGGAGACGGAGAGTAGGGAAGGTAATCGGAGGGGAAGACATTGGAGGATCGACGGCAGGAAATGAGACAGGCGTGAAGATAACAGGGGAGAAAATGACCGTAGAGAAAGAGGTAGGAGGGAAAAGGAGACGGGAGAGGAGAGAAGGGAATGGAATGGGAGGAAACATGACAGAAGAGAAGTTGGGAAGAACGATGACAGGAGGAAAGGTGACAAGAGAAACAGCGTCAGAAAAGAATGGAACGGAAGAGATTGTGACAGGAAAGCAGAAGACAGGGGAACATGACTACAACTAGATAGATGTAAACTGGAGAAGGAGTTACTCTGAGGCAGTATTCAGGGGGCATTGAGAAAAGAGAGGATTTTCATGGGCGACTCTATTCTGAGAAAGACAGATAAGACACTAAGCGAAGGGGAGGAAGTCGTTGTTTGTTTGCCGGGGGCTATGATAGAACAGAAAGAAAGTATTGGGGCATGGCATGGGTCTATATTAGTACACGTAGGGACAAATAGTGCAGACAAGGAAGGAACAACTGGGATAGTACAGAAGTACAGACAGTTAGTGAGGAAGTTAAAGAAGACAAGAGTCGAACAGATTATTCTCTCAGGAATTTTGCAAATAAAGGGAGAAAGGGGGCAACATATAGAAACTGCAAGAGGATAGCGATCAACGCACTATGAAATGTTCAGCAAAGATACAATAGGAAGACGGGGAGGTGGAGTTATTTTAGATGTTAAATAATCTAGCCAGGCTTATGAAATAAAATTAGAAAGATAAACAGATTGCGAAGAAGCTGTTTGGTGAAACATAGTTACAGGAAACTCAACGTTAACGGTGGGGTTAATTTATTGAAGTCCAAAAAAAAGTGCAGAAGAGAACGAGAAAACACAAAACGCTATTAGGGAAGCTAGCAAACGGAACTGTATTTTTATGGGAGATTTTAACCATGGTCATATAAAATGAACATTTTTACAGAGTACGGGGAGTGAGGACCACACGTTTTTAGTTTTCATACAACAGAGTTTCCTTTCTCAAAATGTGCTAGAGCCAACCAGGGGTGAGAATGTGTTCTGCATAATTTTTTCCTCACAGAATGAATGAATTGATAATGTCAAATTATGTGCGCCATTGGGAATTAGTGATCACAACCAGATGCATTTTATCATCAAAGTAAAATCAGAAAGAAATCATAAAAAACAGTTGATGAGAAAAAACAACAAAGGAAGATATAAGAAAATGAGGAAATATTTAGCAAAGATAGACTGGAACAACTCACTGAAGAATAAGACAGCATCATAATGCTAGGATATCTTAAAAAGTGAAATTGAGTGCATCGTCGATAAATTTCTTCCCTTGAAAAAAAACAAGGGAAACGGCCCAGAAAGAAATTCTTGTCGAAAGAAGCCATTAGAAAGATTAAGTAGAAACAAATGATGAGGAAGTCATATAAACGTACTGGAAATGACGAAGACTACAACATTTACAAAGTAGCACTAAACCAAACTACAACTGAAATTCGAAGAGAAGCTACGAATAAAAATTAGCTTGTAATATAAAACAAGACAACAAGAGTTTGTATGCTTATGCTTGTAGAAGATAGTGCTGAACATATAATATCAGAGGGATTCTTACTGGCAGAAGACCTGAATGAGTATTTTAGTTCAGTGTTTACCAGGGACGATATTAGTTCACTGCCAGTACCAGAGGCTAAGTTCAAATGGGCAGAGTCAGACTATATAGGACAGTTAATGGAAACCAGTTTTGAATGGTGTGCCACAGTGGTCAGTGTTGGGACCTATATTATTCTTGATCTATATTTAAATGATTTGGAAGATGACATATCAAGCAAAGTGCTAACATTCGCAGATGATACAATAATGTTCAGAAGATTTAAGCAAATGGAGATAAACACATTTTACAAGATGATCCAACCACATGCAGATAACCACATGCAGATAAACACACTTTACAAGATGATCCAACCAAATGGAGATAAACATACTTTACAAGATGATCCAACCAAATGCAGATAAACACACTTTACAAGATGATCCAACCAAATGCAGATAAACACACTTTACAAGATGATCCAACCAAATGCAGATAAACACACTTTACAAGATGATCCAACCAAATGCAAATAAACACTCTTTACAAGATGATCCAACCAAATGCAGATAACCACACTATACTAGATGATCCAACCAAATGCAGATAAACACATTTTACAAGATGATCCAACCAAATGCAGATAAACACACTTTACAAGATGATCCAACCAAATGCAGATAAACACACTTTACAAGATGATCCAACCAAATGCAGATAAACACACTTTACAAGATGATCCAACCAAATGCAGATAAACACACTTTACAAGATGATCCAACCAAATGCAGATAAACACACTTTACAAGATGATCCAACCAAATGCAGATAAACACACTTTACAAGATGATCCAACCAAATGCAGATAAACACACTTTACTGCAAATTACAAGATGATCCAACCAAATGCAGATAACCACACTATACTAGATGATCCAACCAAATGCAGATGAACACATTTTACAAGATGATCCAACCAAATGCAGATAAACACACTTTACAAGATGATCCAACCAA
The DNA here is from genome assembly GCA_020002185.1 of Paraescarpia echinospica. NCBI lineage: Eukaryota > Metazoa > Annelida > Polychaeta > Sabellida > Siboglinidae > Paraescarpia > Paraescarpia echinospica. The sequence continues at coordinate 137,725 of CM034541.1, read as the reverse complement.
ATGCAGATAAACACACTTTACAAGATGATCCAACCAAATGCAGATAAACACACTTTACAAGATGGTCCAACCAAATGCAGATAAACACACTTTACAAGATGATCCAACCAAATGCAAATAAACACTCTTTACAAGATGATCCAACCAAATGCAGATAACCACACTTTACAAGATGATCCAACCAAATGCAGATAACCACACTTTACAAGATGATCCAACCAAATGCAGATAAACACACTTTACAAGATGATCCAACCAAATGCAGATAAACACATTTTACAAGATGATCCAACCAAATGCAGATAAACACACTTTACAAGATGATCCAACCAAATGCAGATAAACACACTTTACAAGATGATCCAACCAAATGCAGATAAACACACTTTACAAGATGATCCAACCAAATGCAGATAAACACACTTTACAAGATGATCCAACCAAATGCAGATAAACACACTTTACAAGATGATCCAACCAAATGCAGATAAACACACTTTACAAGATGATCCAACCAAATGCAAATAAACACTCTTTACAAGATGATCCAACCAAATGCAGATAACCACACTTTACAAGATGATCCAACCAAATGCAGATAAACACACTTTACAAGATGATCCAACCAAATGCAGATAAACACACTTTACAAGATGATCCAACCAAATGCAGATAAACACACTTTACAAGATGATCCAACCAAATGCAGATAAACACACTTTACAAGATGATCCAACCAAATGCACATAAACACACTTTACAAGATGATCCAAACAAATGCAGATAAACACACTTTACAAGATGATCCAAACAAATGCAGATAAACACACTTTACAAGATGATCCAACCAAATGCAGATAAACACACTTTACAAGATGATCCAACCAAATGCAGATAAACACACTTTACAAGATGATCCAACCAAATGCAGATAACCACACTTTACAAGATGATCCAACCAAATTTGTCAAATGGTCTTAAAAATGACAAATGTTATTCAATTTTTGGAAATATAAATGCATTCACATAGGACATGGAAATATGGACAAAGAATACATAATGGGATATACCATATCAGGTAAAACAGTAAAGGAATGTATTTATGAGTGACTGTTTGTGCTGACATGAAAGTTTCAGAGCAATGTAGAATTGCTACTTCAAAATATAACCAAATGCTAGGGCTAATTAGAAGAAATATCACATATAAGGACAAACAATTTATTGTACCACAGTACAAAGCAATAGTTAGACCTCATTTGGAATATTGCATACAAGTATGGAGGCCATATCTTAAGAAAGACATAGATAAGCTAGAAAGAGAACAACGAAGAGCAACTAAGCTGATTTCTGAACTGAAAGATCTTAGTTATGAAAGATACCTATTAGAATGCAGGTTGACAACATTAGAGACTAGAAGAATAAGAGGAGACCAAATAGAAGTTTTTTTTATATATTGAATGGTTATGAAGATATTGATATAAATATGTTGTTCAAACTTAAAGGAGGCAGTAGAACCCAAGAGCACAGTGCGGCATTAGTCAAAGAAGAGTGTAGGGTAGATGTGAGAAGATACTCATACTCTCAGAGGACTAAATGACTGGAACAAATTATATGTTGATTGTGTTAGCAGTATGAATATGTTAAAACAAAAAATTTACAGCTATCTGGGGAGGGCGGGCTATACGTAGTTTGAAAATTTTTGGACTCTCGATAAGCCAAAGGCTTCCTTGTCCGCATGGCATCTGAAGCTTGTAGCCTTGGGCTACAATCTTGTTAAATCTTGTTAAACCGTGTTACTTTATATTTTGTTTAATGTTAAAGTTGTGCAATCTTTGTAGATTCATATAACACATTATCTTCAATATTTTACATAAACGTGGCACCCACAGTTTCTGGATTTTGCCTTTGTATGGATACCGTCGTCACTATCCACGTACCTGGGTCTCCCCACAGGCCAGCACTTCCGGCGCCCCGCAGTCGTAGTCACTGTAGTCCGGAGCATTGTCTGGTTTCACGTAAGCAACTCTGCGAATAGCACTGTCGGATACGATCTTCCAGCGGTACGTGCCGTGACGCAGGTCAGCCCAGACGGCGCTCAAGGTCGACGAGGACGCCGTGTACTCTTGGTCTGCCGTAGGCCACTGTGCGTTTTTCTCCAGCAAGATATCACTAGGAATAATTTAAAATTAATTTTAATATTCCATTGTTTCAAGTGTAAACTCTATATTTTCTATTTGAAATCATGCATAAAGATGAATCAATCCGGATAACATTTTCCATTTGTTAACAGTGGAATGACGGTGCTAACCGGCATGTATAATCCTCGCGATCTCGGGGACGCCGTGAACAGATCAGTCTCAGTAAGCACTGACACATCACCTAGTCGACACATTAGTGTAATGTTTACCCCGCTGATCATTCATCTCATTGCCTTTTACGTTTGGCCGAATTGGGTTTGTGTTAATTATAGTGTAAGCTCTATACAATATTTGGAAGCAGAAGTAATTACTAGAAAACGCATTACCGTTGGAAAGTGAGGATGGCAAATCTTAAAAAGACGGCTGGCTCTTGAGGATTGGCTCTACTTTGGGATAACTGGAATTTCCTTTTGGTGTGGGCGCGTGCGTAGTAGACTAGGTTCAACAAATTGTACTACACCTACTACGCAGGTACCTGCCAATGATCATGTAGTCAACAACCATCCCTGACTTACCATGAGAAAGGTATATGTTATACCATCTACTCCGATCGGCAGTCGCCCTCTACCGGACTAAAAGTGTACATGCGTGAAACATAATCCACCAGGCTTTTTTTAAAGAAAAGACCGATTATCTTCACAAATCGCGCTATAATATAATTATAGGCTTACATCAAGCAGCCACCATATTTTTTCGGGAGTCTAACTAGGACCATATCATGTGCCTCCCAATTACAAATATTTATTGAATGCTGGAAATATACACACATATATATATATATATATAAATACACACACGCACGCACACACACACACACACCCACACACACACATTCTACATTTGTGCGCTGACATCCTCTGTTAACTACTTATGTCGAACAGTCTCTCAACATTATCTCCTCACCCATCGAGCTCCGTCGCTACAGCATCCTTGATGGTCAGTCTGACGTGCGTGTCGTAGTCACAACCTCTTAACTGCCGTGTGACAGTGTCATGGAGCCCCGCCCCGTTGTATGCTCTCAGCGCCAACACGATGCAACTTGACGTCTCCAGAGCTCTCGTCAGAGGAGTAGTGTAGGAACACACCTGTGTAACATCAATACGTACACGACATGTGACATATTATTGAGATTCTGCAACATATGGTGTTACTCAGTCGCGTAAGCCGTTAATAAATTACTGTATAATTGTGGCCCGCGACGCTTTTTCACGTAGTCCGCGGATTAAAAGCGAGATTGCACACAAAGCGACCCGCGAGGCGCTGTTGCACAAATTTTTAAGTTACCGATGCACTGGCGATGCATCAGTGCAGTGTTCGCGCGTGGTCTTGGTGTAGAAGTCCATCACAACTTCTTACCTCTAACAGTTGTGTCAAGTAAATCGGCCATGCACACGTTTGTAAGCTAACACCTTGGATATGATACAATTCCAACTGGTTCTTCTCGGCAAACAAAGCCACCCCTTTGCCACACGTGTGATGCGCTCATGACTACTGGTGTGTGTCACTAGTCTGGCGGCATTGTTCTTTGTTCTGTTATTGCTTCAATTGAGCTGTCTGACAGAATGGTAGGTTTAGCAAGAGTGATTTACAGTAATCCAGACATATCTTATGAATATGCACTGCATTTGAGTTGTGTGTTGTGTAGAGTAAAGATAACTGACCTAAGGACGGGGCCACGTGGTACACCACACGGAAGATTTTTAATAGCAATACTAATAGTAATTACAATAATAGTAATAACTATACTAGTAATAACTATAATAGTAATAACAATAATAGTAACATAAAGCATTAATAGTAGTAGCAGCAACGTTGTTTGTAACAAATACTAAGCTTACCAGATCGATGAACCCGTCTTTGTGTACGCAGGAGATGTCGGCGTCTTTCATGACCTCCCACATGTAGAGATGCTCTGGACAGTGACCTTCTCCGTGTTGCACCAACAGCGTCCACTCGTGCTTAGAGACGGCGGCCGCGGCCTCGTTTTCCATCACAATGGATGGGTCCATGAACTGCGCCCACGAGAACGTCACACTCGCGTCTGTCACAGAGGCAGACACTAAACCTTTCGAGACTGGTGCATCTGGAGTGATCGTAACTCCGTCAGAATAGAGAGGCTGAACGGTAAAATGGGAAAGGATATTAATATTGGAAACAACAATGATGTGAACGGCAAGCACAGAGTAGTTGTTTTGGCAAACCTAAAAGATTCCACTGTAATTGAAAAAGTCAAACGGATGTTTAAATTAATATAATAAATACAAATACATTCGGAACAGTTATAACGACAAAACAAACGTGTTTAAGAAAACACAACGATAGATATTTATATTTGTTTACTTGCGCATTTTAAAATAAGCAATGCTTTTCTAGAGAACCTTTCAAATACCTGAATAATGGTGGTGAACGAGTTTTAGAAGAGTAAAATTGTGAAAATTGAGCTGCGCTTTCTTTGATGCTCCATGGGTGGGTGTTGGCTGATATACTAACATGATATATTACTACACTGATACAGAAGTATGCATACTCACCAGAAAGCAGCCTTCCGGATGGCACAGTTGAACCACTGAGCGGTAGGTGCTTCCAGATTGCAGGTGAAGCTCTGTAGCGACCACGTGACCAACCCGGCCAGCGTCCACCATTGCACGGAATGGTGTCCACCTGCTGTTAGGCAACACATCAAATGAGTACCTAAAATAATTGTAGCTAAAACGGTATGTATTTATCATGTCACACTCGCATGTACGTACGCACGCATATACACACGCACGGACGCACGGACGCACGAACGCACGGACGCACGAACGCACGAACGCACGAACGCATTCCCCAATCCCCCTACACAAAAAGTCACGTGCATGCATGCGTAAACGCACACACTTGCTCTCGCGCACGTGCACGCACGCGCACACGCACACGCATATACACATTGCATTTCATAAATCGTTCTCAAGTCAACCAGGCCCGAACTACCCACGTAAGACAGTGTCACCATCATACGGATAGTTTCCACAGCACTCTACAAACGTGATGGTCTCAATTGTTCCAATTTTGGTCAAATAGCTGATGAAATCGGTATCTCTCCGAAAAAACGGCAATGATATTGAGAAAAAACATTTTGTTTTGTTTCGTTCATATGATCATTAATTAAAATACCGATTAGTTAACTATTACTCTCGGTTGGATACATTAATTTACCTGGCGGGTGAATAGATTATAGCGTTAACCAACTTACTCTACGCTGTACTTCTCGATTCCCCATTTTACGTTTGTCACGAACAATTCTGCGTTTGACGGCATATTCCACTGGATGCCGAGGTGGGTGACTGATGACTGGAAGTCAACGTCAACACCGCACGACTTGTCCGGTAAGGTCTCTTTGTGATGTGCCGTCGTCAGCTTGACTGTAGGATCTACAAGAAACATACGTAATGGATACGCTAACTAGAACGGGCTACATGTTTATGCAGTATTGACGTTCTCTCAAACAAAATTAGCCGGTTATCAAAAGCGAACAGTTGTAATAGTCACGACAATTAAAAGTATAATTTGATATGTTAGTTAGTTAGTTAGAGTTAGTTGTTAAAGCATTCCTGTGTGCCGCAATATAAATATATATACTGTTTCGTTTAGGTGATTACTTGAAAAGGTTGCAAAGTTAAATGACACTTGTATTGAATTATAGTACAGTTAATTCTTATGGAGAAGCTCTACTTTTTTATTTATTAACAGAACACATGCCTAGCGAACAAGGTATGGCGTCCAGTATGATTGTGTCCGGAAGTGTCGTGTCAACCGGAAGTATGGTGACGCCGTCGCTACCGACGCTCGTGCTGCCATCTGCCGTACTGGCGCGAATCGTAGCGTAGTATGTCTGAACATGAAGAAGAATCAGTTAATGACGGGGAAAGACATATGTATATATCCTTTGTATGCTACCCAAAATAGTATAGGCATATTAATATATACAGTAAATGTTACCATGACAAGTAAGTTATCAATATTTGTCAGTTTCCTACGTGTAGAATGGTTGGTCTCTGCATTGCAGGAGGTAGCGGTTGCCATACTAATGAAATAATTTTCATTAGTAAATATCACGGCTGGTATCGTAAAGTTTCAGGGTGTAAAACGTATATTGTTCAGTCTTGGTTCAGACTACCATCCACCCTTCGTGTCAGTGGCGTGGGACTAAAAAAGCATATAACCAATTAAATGACAGTCATTTGTAATAGGAATTAAAGTCGCGACACTTGCAATATTTAACAAAATACATGGAAACAGGCAGGACGCTGATGATTTGCTCAAGCTACGATTCATTTCTAGATGTTCAAAACTGCCATAATAATACGCCTATAAAATATGAACAACAAAATGGCAGGACAGTATTACGTAACTGGTGTTTGAATGATACTTAGAGAAAACCGTCCACGTTGGCCTCATGTTATCCACATCATTGAGTTTTTGTGAACATTAATGCGCATTTCTACTCATTGTGTGGCGGCCATGAAGCAATTTTCCTTCAAAGATGGTGAACATTAAACGACCACCCAGCAATACACCTGTACTGTTGTACGGTTTGTGAGAATGTACATGACCGTGCGTTACCTTGAACGGTTGAAGGGAGAGAGCTGTAAGAACGGTGCTCGACTGGTCTGTGTTGGAGTAGTCGTGGACGTCGGTTCCTCCAGGCGTCGTGCCCACGGCCATCTGGTACTTGATGAGTTGATCGACATGGTGGAAGCCGTACCACGCCACGTGTAGCTCTGTCTCACTCGCCTGGTGGTCGATGTCATCCGACAGCTCCTGACGTAGCCAGAACAGACATCCCAATATAAAACAGACACTTCTCAAAGGAAGGTATCTGCCAGATATAATGTGAGAGTGCGTGAATGAATGAGTGAATATGTGTGTGATTGATTGATTGATTGATTGGTTTATTGATTGAATGGTTGTGAGTTTGTGAGTGAGTGATTGAGGGATGAATTGAATGAGTGGGTGAGTGAGTGAGTGAGTGAGTGAGTGAGTGAGAGATTTAGTGACTGAGTGAGTGAGTGAGTTAATATGTGAGTGAGTTAGTGAGTGAATGATTGAGGGATGAAGGGAGTGAGTGAGGATGTGTGTGTGAGTGAATGAGTGTGTGAGTTAGTGAGTGAGTGAGTGAGTGGGTGAGTGGGTGGGTGAGTGGGTGAGTGAGTGAGTGATTGTGTACGTGTGTGGGTGCGCGCGTGAAAGTGTGTGTCTATGTCGGTTTGTAATCTATTAAATCGTGTACAGTATTTTGTTACTTTATGTGTATGTAGTACAACTATTTATATAAAGCATTGTAATAATATACGAGTGCTGCTCAATGCAAACACAAGTATTTGAGTTAGCGTAAAGTTGTTTGCAATATTCAAATGCATAGATATATTTACCGCGTAAGTAGATGTGACAGGAATCTCGACGACTACGCCACCAGTGGGCGGTCCAATGTAATGTTCGTATTCGTCTGAAGACACCGCTTTCTCCAGGCCGTTGACGCCTTCTAGTTTCAGCGTCACGTAGTAGGAGTGACGGCCGTGGAGGCGCCACTGTAGGTCATCAACAGGTGTCGCCACGCAGGTGGGGGGCGTGGTCCAGGTGCACAGTCCGGACACGCTGGTGCCTCTGGTGAGTGGTGAGAATGCTTTCAGGTTGTCTGTGCCGGGACTGTGGCCTGGATGACGTTGTTCACATACAGTATCATTTGCTAATAACATATAAACTCGGGACTGCGCAATGTGTCCGTTATAGCAAGATGACCGCTATTGACAGGCAGCGAACATTGTAAACTAGTTCTTCGTATATATCAAGCGTGTCCATAATAGACAGGTTCTTGTGATGGGCAGGTTTCCGCAAAGGTAGATTTGACTGCACATTTTATTTCCTTTCTATGTATTGCATTATGATGACTCATTTATACGATTGCCATGAAAGTCTTGTGTTAGACTGTTAAACTGAAGAAGTAACAAAATTATTACATGCACTCTCATAATAGTGAAACGAAGAAGTAAAGGCGTATTTTGTATACATACCTCAGAACTGCTCGGAGTGCTCTACCGATCACATCCTGTGCTCTAGCGAAGTAATTTTGGGTCACACTTTACCTGAATATGCACCTACCTATGGCATAACTGTAGTCGTATATAGAACCATCTAACAGATCGCTGGCCGAGAAACTTGACCGTTCCCACGTTGCGACCAGGTACTGGATGCCACTATGTTTTAGGAGATTCAATGCGATGTTCCCGTTGAACGTTAACGCGTCCACCTGCACCACGTATGGCCCGATCACCTACAACAAATATAACATCAATATCAATGGAAAAGCCAACGAAGGATCACAACTACTAGATTTGTTATACATTGCGTGGTCTTGGAGACGGTTGGTTCAAAAATGGTGAATCCGAGGATGACGCCGAGCATGTGCATTGGTGGACGAACGTTGGTGTTAGGTCGGCAAATAAGACCTATTAATTACAAAACTGAAATACTGTAAACATGTATTGCATATGGGGTAAACAAGTTCTCCCAATCCATAGTTCAATGTACTATCGACCAAAAATTATCGATAATTACAACTACATCGTCACGTGAAATATCGCGACGCATCAACTGTTCGATACATCATTACACTCCTAATTACACCCCTAGTTGTTATAACCTTCCAGCCTGCTCTGTTTACTGTGTACCGTTCTATCGTCAACAATATATTTTCTCACCTGGCCACTCCACTTCTTCAGTTCTGTTCCTGGTGTTTTGTGAACTACAGCTGTATTTTGTTTTGAACGGAGCGCGTTGTAATTAAGAATAGAATCAGAATAAATGTATTATTATTTGCAACTTTTCAGTTGGATTGTACATACATTCACCATAAAATCCCCAAATCCACACAAGTATCAAACTGTTACAAGACGACTCAACATTATGATACAACACTCATAAAACATGTTGTACTCAATAACATTAACGCAACACTAAAGATACTGTTAAGTAAACTACACAAAATCGCCCCGTGAACCCATCTCACTCAGTATGAGGCGCTTTATATTAATACGTGTACATTATCATTGCATTACTATCTTTCATTAAAATAAAATACTTTAAATACACTAAAATTAAACCATTTAGTTTAAATATTTAAATTGACTGTTGAGACATACACTAAAATCATTAAGTGTTCTGGCAGTGTACTAAACACCATGGAATTAATGAGTTTTTGTAGCGATTTGTATTCGCCATTGGGACGGGTAACTCTTTGAATTATTTTAGTGAATATGGCAATTTTGTTCAGTATTTGGTAGTAGCGTATTAAGTTTGTGCATGCTACGCTTCATTCTAGCGAAATACGTTTTAACCAATTCATTGCGTCTATTGTGCAGCGTTGGTAAGTATACCATCTCCAGAATATCCTCGCACACACAACCAGGAACTATAGTTTTGAGACACCTTTTTTGAATTACCTCGATGTTGTCCGATAAGTATTTAGGCAAGTTCGTGTGCCACACCCGGCAGGCATATTCAACTACTGGTCTAATCACAGATACATATATTCTAACCAAGTCATTTTGGTTGATACCAGCACGTTTCAACTGATAGATCATATACACTCTCTTTCTTGCCTTTGATACTATTTCATCTACATCCTTTGATATAGTTACGCCGAGATATATATATATATATACGGCAGAGATTCTACAAATGTTCTATCTTAACCGAAACATATAACCATTTCTTGTTGCTCACCCGTATTGATGCGCATGTCATTATTACTAGACCATCTCTCAATAATGTTAGCAGAATCCTGTATAAAATATATCATACTTTGATTGCATATTTCAAATATGGTGCAATCGTCAACATATTTAAACATAGGACAAGATGTTTGCAAAACATTAATATGAACCACAAAGTGTTTTGGTCCAGACAAAGTTCCTTTGGGAACGCCCCCATTCACTGGGGAATGCCCCCATTAGGTAAGTAATATACACGCTGCACAAGCAGGCTTAAGTGAACACATATTTTACCTCAGTCATCTGTAGCCCGGCCTTGCTAGTCGCCCTGACATGGACATAGAAGTTCTGTTCGTCCATCAGGTTGGGGCAATAGGAGACAAAGTGACGGTGGCCGTGGGTCGACGTGTAGGGCAGCAGGTTCATGTCCTCGGAGGACGTCGAACTCAGTCCCACCTCGTACGTGTAAATACCACTCTCCGCTTCAGAACCAAACCACGACACATCGAACTGCAAGACGATATCTCGTGAAATACTCGTATGTACACACGTAATATAATGCAATAATTTGTGAAATGGTAACTAGAACGAGGAAATAGACCGAACTTGTTACTGAGGGTAAGATTATATGATTAAAAAAACCTGACGAAGGGGGCGCACATTTGAGGAATGGCTTTGGGGTCGAAATTAGTAGTAGGGGTAGTGGCAGCAAAAACTACATTTCAATGAGCCATTGCCAGCACGCACTCTTACATCTGAGTGAGTGAGTGAGTGAGTGAGTGAGTGAGTGAGTGAGTGATTGTGTACGTGTGTGGGTGCACGCGTGAAAGTGTATGTCTATGTCGGTTTGTGATATATGAATTCGTGTACGGTATTGTGTTACTTGGTGTGTATGCAGTACAAAGATTTATATAAAGCATCGGCAGTTACATTACAAGAGATAACATGTACAATTCAAACCACTATATTATACTAAACAAAGATAATTCTGAAATAGTAATGAAAAGTAATAAATAAGTAAAAAAAGCAATTTACAGTTACAATATTAAGCACATGTCGGTGATTTAATATATTACACTGTGCATATACCACGTTCTCCTTCCTAATGACGACCAGTGGATTGGCGGGAAAACTTGGCTTCTCACACAGGGTGACACCCGTTTCGCCGGAACTACTTCGAACATGACCAATTCTGTACAAGTACAGGTTGAGTTCCAAACGAGCTTTAGACCTGTTTAAAAACAAACGAAACACGTGTTCTGTACACATGCATGACTGCTCGAATTATCCGTTGCACTGTCCGCATGCGTGCGTATGTGCGTGTGTGCGTGCGTGTGTGCGTGCGTGTGTGCGTGCTTTCATATGTGTGGATCAGTGACGTGAAACTCATATTGGTCTAAACAGATAAAGTCGAACCCGGTATTAAAGTCACCCATGGCACTGGGTGAAAGTGACATTAATTGCGAGGTGACCGTAACAGAGAATATGAGCACTAAAGCACTATGTGACTTTGGGATGTAAACATTATGCAAGTATATTGCGTACGTCTAATGTAGTTGTTTTTATTATTGATGTAGGTATATCTAATTACAAATATACTATAAGTTTAGTATATTGACTTCCTGTTTGTTTGCTACCGGTAAGAACATAAATGAAATGCACAAGAGGTAATACAATTTCATTAAAAAACATGTAACTCATTTATTCACACAGGAACGAATATTTCGTTCATGGAAACGACATTTTATCAACTCCATAATTTGAAAGTACATGTATGCATTATGTTTGCCCTTGCTTCTTTGCTACCAGTTCAGCCTCCGTCTGGACAGCGTGCTGGTGCACTGTCACTGGCCCCTTGTCACAGGCGAACACTTGCTACCAGTTCACCCTCCGTCTGGACAGCGTGCTGGCGCACTGTCACTGGCCCCTTGTCACAGGCGAACACTTGCTACCAGTTCACCCTCCGTCTGGACAGCGTGCTGGTGCACTGTGACTGGCCCCTTGTCACAGACGGACACTTGCTACCAGTTCAGCCTCCGTCTGGACAGCGTGCTGGTGCACTGTCACTGGCCCCTTGTCACAGGCGAACACTTGCTACCAGTTCACCCTCCGTCTGGACAGCGTGCTGGTGCACTGTGACTGGCCCCTTGTCACAGGCGAACACTTGCTACCAGTTCGCCCTCCGTCTGGACAGCGTGCTGGTGCACTGTGACTGGCCCCTTGTCACAGGCGAACACTTGCTACTAGTTCACCCTCCGTCTGGACAGCGTGCTGGTGCACTGTGACTGGCCCCTTGTCACAGACGGACACTTGCTACCAGTTCAGCCTCCGTCTGGACAGCGTGCTGGTGCACTGTCACTGGCCCCTTGTCACAGGCGAACACTTGCTACCAGTTCACCCTCCGTCTGGACAGCGTGCTGGTGCACTGTCACTGGCCCCTTGTCACAGGCGAATACTTGCTACCAGTTCACCCTCCGTCTGGACAGCGTGCTGGTGCACTGTGACTGGCCCCTTGTCACAGACGGACAGTTGCTACCAGTTCACCCTCCGTCTGGACAGCGTGCTGGTGCACTGTGACTGGCCCCTTGTCACAGGCGAACACTTGCTACCAGTTCACCCTCCGTTCGGACAGCGTGCTGGTGCACTGTGACTGGCCCCTTGTCACAGACGGACACTTGCTACCAGTTCAGCCTCCGCCTGGACAGCGTGCTGGTGCACTGTGAATGGCCCCTTGTCACAGGCGAACACTTGTTACCAGTTCACCCTCCGTCTGGACAGCGTGCTGGTGCACTGTCACTGGCCCCTTGTCACAGGCGAACACTTGCTACCAGTTCACCCTCCGTCTGGACAGCGTGCTGGTGCACTGTCACTGGCCCCTTGTCACAGGCGAACACTTGCTACCAGTTCAGCCTCCGTCTGGACAGCGTGCTGGTGCACTGTGACTGGCCCCTTGTCACAGACGGACACTTGCTACCAGTTCAGCCTCCGTCTGGACAGCGTGCTGGTGCACTGTGACTGGCCCCTTGTCACAGGCGAACACTTGCTACCAGTTCAGCCTCCGTCTGGACAGCGTGCTGGTGCACTGTGACTGGCCCCTTGTCACAGACGGACACTTGCTACCAGTTCAGCCTCCGTCTGGACAGCGTGCTGGTGCACTGTGACTGGCCCCTTGTCACAGGCGAACACTTGCTACCAGTTCAGCCTCCGTCTGGACAGCGTGCTGGTGCACTGTCACTGGCCCCTTGTCACAGACGGACACTTGCTACCAGTTCACCCTCCGTCTGGACAGCGTGCTGGTGCACTGTCACTGGCCCCTTGTCACAGGCGAACACTTGCTACCAGTTCAGCCTCCGTCTGGACAGCGTGCTGGTGCACTGTCACTGGCCCCTTGTCATACGCGAACACTTGCTACCAGTTCAGCCTCCGTCCGGACAGCGTGCTGGTGCACTGTCACTGGCCCCTTGTCACAGACGGACACTTGCTACCAGTTCAGCCTCCGTCTGGACAGCGTGCTGGTGCATTGTCACTGGCCCCTTGTCACAGGCGAACACTTGCTACCAGTTCAGCCTCCGTCTGGACAGCGTGCTGGTGCACTGTCACTGGCCCCTTGTCACAGACGGACACTTGCTACCAGTTCAGCCTCCGTCTGGACAGCGTGCTGGTGCACTGTCACTGGCCCCTTGTCACAGGCGAACACTTGTGTTTTTGCCATTGCTAGTTCTAATCAAAATTATCTTTGTTTTCAAATTCAGTTTGTTCTTCTAACGTCTTTGGGGTGTCGCTTCAATTATAATTTGGTTTCCTATGCCACTCATTTTGCAACAACGTTGGATTAGTAGGCCCTAGAGGTGGCAAAATTATAAATTACTCCAACGGTGCTAATGGGTTTTTAAGCAAACAATAGGGCATCCATTAACGCACGTTGTTCTATTTTTAGCATCAAAGACCGTATCGTCGGCGGCTTTGTGTCTTTCAATGAAATCTACTCAGCCACTAAGTCTAGGCCCTGACAATTTGCCCTTAAATGCCCTAACATGACTGGTGACTTGTTTCTTGCATTGCTCTCTGAAGTTAATTGATCAATGTGCAGTACGTGGCTTCGTATTTACATCGTCTTTGATGGACCCGGCGTGTGACCGGCCGCCGACCGCGGCTGCTGGGTTCCAGCCGCCACACCTTGCCTTCCCGGCTGTGACTGACCATAAGTGCGACCAATCTCGTTCCCGGCTGTGACTGACCATAAGTGCGACCAATCTCGTTCCCGGCTGTGACTGACCATAAGTGCGACCAATCTCGTTCCCGCCTGTGACTGACCATAAGTGCGACCAATCTCGTTCCCGGCTGTGACTGACCATGAGTGCGACCAATCTCGTTCCCGGCTGTGACTGACCATAAGTGCGACCAATCTCGTTCCCGGCTGTGACTGACCATAAGTGCGACCAATCTCGTTCCCGGCTGTGACTGACCATGAGTGCGACCAATCTCGTCGGTTTTCAGTGAGTTACTGACTGCATAACTGAATGGCAGAGTGACCGGAGTATCAAATTGACCACAAACCGTGGATCGACTGTATTAACATCAATTTGTAATAAATTTAAATGTGTGAATCTGTGACGATCCTTTGTAACACCAAAAACAATAATAGGACTAATATCTTTAATACTAGTAACAATAACATGCAACAAATAACAGTTCGTCATTTCACATTCCACCTTCTCACTGCACATTCCAACAGGCTGACTATCATACAAAACACTTTACCTGCAACTTGCACTTGGATTGTTCACCAAGATGCGGAGATTGTTTCGGGTGATATACCAAACTTTGCCGGCGGCGTCCCTCGCCAGGCCGTCTCGAGTCCACGCGCTCTCGACGTACACCTCGTGAACCTCTGGCACGGCCGAGGTGACCACCTTGATGCCGTCGGAACAGGCGGGGCGCGACGGCTCAATGGCCTTGTTGTAGGCGACCACTGTGCAATAGTACGTGCCCGGGCCGACCGTCGTTCTACTGGCGTGAGTCTCCGTTGTCTCCACCACCTGCAGTCAACCGTATTACATTCGCATGCACAGCGTGACTGTGGTATTAGTGGTGTGTGTGTGTGTGTGTGTGTGTGTGTGTGTGTGTGTGTGTGTGTGTGTGTGTGTGTGTGTGTGTGTGTGTGCGTGCGTGTGCGTCTGTGTATGTGTGGGAGGGGAAGAGTTAGTGCGTCCGTGCATCCGTGCATGAACAACATAAACAACACCAGCTTTATAATACCTCTTTCAGGTTATGTTCGCAGCTACTAATCAAGCGAATTATTATTTATAGAAAAAACAATATTGATAGGACATTTCCTTCAAATACTAATTCTGGTAATTGTAACATCTGCAACATTGTTAGTAACTTATTTGGTACGTTTTATGTGTTTGTTGTTCACTGTGTCGGTTCTAATCACAATAACAAGTACACAACTTCACATGACAGTTCGCAATCTCTCCATGCGACCAATCCTACCAGTCCAGTCGCGGGCACGGAGAAATCGCCGGATGTGAGACACTTCTCTGAGAAGGCGTACTGGTAGAACTCGACGCTGCTCTCTCGGTCAAAGAATCCCTGCCACCATGCGTCCTGGGTGTAGGGCTGCTGATAGTCGATGTCCGGCAGGGACTGGACACTGTCCAAAACCACCCCGGGCAGTGGAGGAGTGATGTCTATGGTGATCTTAACATGAAATGAATTATTAATCCAAGAGTAGGGCCTACATCAATTGCTGCACTGCATGACCAAAGATATTAAAACACTCTTCGTTTTAATTTTTTTACAAGCACACATGTAGTATAGTAAATGGCCACGCACACGTTACAATTTCGTCACTGCATAATAAACCTACTGATCAGTTAATAATTATTAATATTAAGCATCACCTACAGCTAGATATCGAGAAACAAAAACGTATATATGCTGTCATTCAACAATTAAACATCATGTGTATGCTACGTTTCCGACTGACTTCAGTTGCCCTCGCCGGATCCCAAATACATGTAACAGAAATAAACTACTTGTAAAAGTTCTTTATCACCAATCTACCACATATATTATGTCACTGTTATTGGGCTTGTAATGCGATATATGTTCTACATGTTTTTTTTTATAAAATATATTTGGTATTTTGATATTTGTAAAATCACGTAACTGCGACATGGCAACTACGTCATCACTTACCTTGTATTTTAAGACGGTGACAAGCATGGCGTTGTTAATTACTGTGATAACGAGGTTGTAGTCGTAGTCGTGATGGCCGTACGGTATAGTCATCTTACTCATGTCTGTAGTAATCTGATAGTAGCGCATGTAACACTCATTGTCCTTCGGAATACAGTAACAGGTTGGAGCGACGCACGCTGACATGGCGCCCTGGGGGAACAGAACAGTGCTAGTAATATACAAATATTTAGTATTCAAGTGACAATTATAACGTATAATAATAATAATACAAATTATTATTATTATTGTTAGCAGTAGTAGTAGTAGTGGTAGTAGTAGTAGTAGTAGTAGTAGTAGTAGTAGCTGTATTATTATTATTATTATTATTATTAGTAGTAGTAGTAGGAGTATTATTATTATTATTATTATTATTATTATTATTAGTAGTAGTAGTAGTAGAAGTAGTAGTAGTAGTAATAGTATCGTTGTTATTATAATGATTATTTTAATATTGTTGTTGTTGTTTGTGGCGTATTTGATTTTGTTGGTATTCCTTCTGCTGCTGCTATTTCTGCTGCTGCTGCTGTTGTTTCAGCTGCTGCTTTTTCTGCTGCTGCTGTTTCTGCTGCTACAGTTTCTGCTTGCTGCTGTTTCTATGCAGCTGCTGCTGCTGTTTCTATGGTACTGCTGCTGCTACTGCTGTTTGTGCTGCTGCTGTTTGTGCTGCTGCTGTTTGTGCTGCTGCTGTTTGTGCTGCTGCTGTTTGTGCTGCTGCTGTTTGTGCTGCTGCTTTTGTGCTGCTGCTGCTCGTGCTGCTGTTGTTACAGTTATTGTCAACACCGCGATCACCAACACCACTGTCGTTGTCGCTACCGCTACAACCATGACCTCTACAACTGTCGCTACTATGACGTCTACAACTGTCGCTGCCATGACCTCTACAACTGTCGCTGCCATGACCTCTACAACTGTCGCTGCCATGAACTCTACAACTGTCGCTGCCATGAACTCTACAACTGTCGCTGCCATGACCTCTACAACTGTCGCTGCCATGACCTCTACAACTGTCGCTGCCATGACCTCTACAACTGTCGCTGCCATGACCTCTACAACTGTCGCTACCATGACCTCTACAACTGTCGCTGCCATGACCTCTACAACTGTCGCTGCCATGACCTCTACAACTGTCGCTGCCATGAACTCTACAACTGTCGCTGCCATGAACTCTACAACTGTCGCTGCCATGACCTCTACAACTGTCGCTGCCATGACCTCTACAACTGTTGCTGCCATGACTCTACAACTGTCGCTGCCATGACCTCTACAACTGTCGCTGCCATGACCTCTACAACTGTCGCTACCATGACCTCTACAACTGTCGCTACCATGACCTCTACAACTGTCGCTGCCATGACCTCTACAACTGTCGCTGCCATGAACTCTACAACTGTCGCTGCCATGATCTCTACAACTGTCGCTGCCATGACCTCTACAACTGTCGCTGCCATGACCTCTACAACTGTCGCTGCCATGACCTCTACAACTGTCGCTGCCATGACTCTACTATGACCTCTACAACTGTCGCTGCCAAGACCTCTACAACTGTCGCTGCCATGACCTCTACAACTGTCGCTGCCATGACCTCTACAACTGTCGCTGCCATGACCTCTACAACTGTCGCTGCCATGACCTCTACAACTGTCGCTGCCAAGACCTCTACAACTGTCGCTGCCATGACCTCTACAATTGTCGCTGCCATGACCTCTACAACTGTCGCTGCCATGACCTCTACAACTGTCGCTGCCATGACCTCTACAACTGTCGCTGCCATGACCTCTACAACTGTCGCTGCCATGACCTCTACAACTGTCGCTACCATGACCGCTACTCCTACTTCTACTCCTACTCACATTAATATCCAGGCTCACAATAAATCATATATATATATATTCATGTCCTCTTCCTACCGTGTGTCTGCGGACGGCGACTGTTCCCCGGCCGTGGATGATGTCCTGATGCATCGCGTCCTCCAGCAGCCAATGGATCTCCTTCAGGCCAGAGTGGTAGTCGTGAGTTTTGAAGTCGTATCTAAACAACATCGACGTACGAAATGGAACATGATGTGAACACACGTTTCTCGATATTATGTGGAAATTAATGCCATCTATAAAACATACTATCTTACCTGCGTTGCAACTTATTTAAAAAAAAAATAGCGTTGCAAATAATATTTCTTACAAGATAATATATTCATTAAAAAAAATTAGTTTTTTTAAAAATAAACATTAAGAATGAAATGCACGAACGATGATTAATAAGGTATTGTTTTTAAATGTTAATTTATTTGAAGGTGTAATACTGTTTGGACATTCTTTATTTTCCATCTAACGTCGGAACTTTAGTTTGTTGTCATGGAAACAGGGGGTCCGCTAGAGATAAAAATAAATATATGCGTTACTTAACAACACCCAGTATATGGGGTATTTGCAGAAAAGAACTGCATTACACGTGCACATTTTAACGGCATTGTCCCTTAAACACAATGCTAAAGGTTTTCCATACCAGTATCAATAGTTAACACGCCTCTGCCATTACTCACGTGATTCCGAAGAGAGCCGTCGAGTGGAGCACGGCGAGGTGCTTGCGGCCGTGACGAGAGAAGTACACGTCTTGGATGATGGGAGGAGTCGAGTCGACGTGCACTAACACCGAGTCGACTTTCGTGTTGCTCATCACGTCCCACGCCCTGATCCATACACGTATAGAGTCAGCGTCCACTCTCGGCACGTCCAGCATGATCGTCTCGTTCTAAAACAACATAGTCTCATGATTCACAAGTTTTATGATGCATAGCACATTAGTATCACTATCATAATTATTACTTTGATATAATACGCTAACTTTGGGGGCAGTCTGAGAGTATCTTCTCCCAAGTGCCGTTGTCAACTATCCTCTTTCTACGGTCAATCGTTTCTGGACCAGTTAAAATGTAAAAGTCATCCACTTCAGACGTCCTGTCTGTTTCATTGTCAGGTTGTATCTCAAAGTGAGTGTTGGCGCAACAAGATTCGTTTCGTGGATGAAGGTCACATATAAAATGTTTTATTAGAATACTCAGTAGTATCAATAGGCACAGAAAGTAGTGCGAAACTAACCCTGAAGTTGGGGACTATACGCCACGTGTCCGGAGCAGTGAGGGTGCGGCCACCCTGGTGGTCGACGGCGTGGTAGATCTCATACTTGACAATGGCGTTCACGTTGGGTATAGGCTGGCGGGACAAGTACGACAACAGTATATAAATAAAGCGTAATATAATAAAATTATATATATATATATATATATGAGCTAGTTCAAACACTGTTATTAAGTCGCGGGAGAAACAAGGAAATACGACTCGTCAAATGAAATAAGTTCCAGTACAACCGTTGGAGACCTCAGCGATGCATTAATGCAATCTTTGGTATCATCTAATTAACTATGAAACATAGCATATACTTTCTATGCATGCGCCATGATGTCGCACCACCCACCTCCATGGAGACGGTGGTCGGAGGTTGTCCGGTCGGTTCATCGTAGCCCGGCTCTATCGCGTCTTCCACCGGAGTCTCGGGGTCAATCCCGATGAGGAACCTATTGACGTGTTGGTAGACATTCTCGAAGTGACCGCGCCAC
The DNA here is from genome assembly GCA_020002185.1 of Paraescarpia echinospica. NCBI lineage: Eukaryota > Metazoa > Annelida > Polychaeta > Sabellida > Siboglinidae > Paraescarpia > Paraescarpia echinospica. The sequence continues at coordinate 117,917 of CM034541.1, read as the reverse complement.
AGCACGGACACCTGTCACGTGTCAGATGTCACGGTGTTAGCACAAGTAACCGTGGGGCAACATTGGCACATTGCAATCTACCAGCCGCTTGTTGTATCGTAGCGTTTTACAGTGTCGATCAAATTGTACATTGCATGTACGATTCTTATGGCCGATTCGGTGACGTTTTTAGTAACATTACGCGAACAATGTGTGCTAATACCGCAAGAGGGCGGATCCGTTCAAAGAGGAGAGTGAAAATATATTGTATTTACGTTTGTATATTTTAAAATCGTACACACAGTGAAGTAGAAAATGGTGGATTAGAAGGCATTAGTAGAGAATAAAGACCGAGTGCCTGTGTCGATGGAAGTATCACCCAGCATATCAATAACAAACACTAGAGCAATGGAAAAGGTCATGCGAATGTAAGTTTAGCAGATCATTTCGATCTTAATGGCTTATTTATAACGTAGGGCCAGCCAAACAACACCATTGAAAAGAATATGGGTATACCGGGGCCATGTCCTTTGATTGTCACCAATAAGACCACAAAAACAGACGGTAGTGGAGTGTACCCCTAACGGACTATAGGAGAACTGAACCTGCATCATTTCTCGAGCATTTGACAACGCTACAGTTTATTGTATCTACCTATACAGTACTATGCTTTATGACTCGTTTATTCATTGCTGAAGATGCGTGTAAGTTGTCACACTACATAAACATCGATGCAAATACACAAGGGTGTTATTTAGACGGGAGGCGTGAAACCATCAACAGAGAGAGAAAAAAGACAACCAATTAAAACACGTATTTGAGCCATGGCAAAAGCGGTACAACAACATATATTAAATACAGAATTCTGACACTAAAGAGAGTGTGTGAATGATTGAGTGAGTAAGTGAGTGAGTGAGTGAGTGAGTGAGTGAGTGAGTTAATAACTATGCAGTCCACTTTAGCTTCTATTGTACTCTTACCTGTACTCCCGTGTTGTCGAGTGCCTGCAGTGACGTCACCCATATGTACGTCGTGTTGCTGGCTGCCGAATCAACGAAGAGCTGCTTGTCGCTGGCCGTGTTGATGGTGACGACATTGACTTTGTCGAAGATGAGGAAACGTCTCGCGGTCTGGATGTTGCCTGCCCTATCTACCGCCGTCAGCAGCACTGCGTACACGCCTGTCAAAATACACGGAGGATGGGTATCAGTACAGCTGCATTTGCTACTAGAGAACACATGATATTATGAGCATATTAGTATTGGTATCGTCACTCCTAATATCCGAGTTCCATAAATTATATTAATTTCTTCCGAGCACCGTGTAAGCCAGTGTAGGATTGAAGAGAGTATTTTGTACTTCTTCTGTCTTTAAAAAGAAAGTCCATGGTAAGTATTCTGCGCTCATACAGTTTTAATTTGCAGCCGATAATGTATTTTTAACATTACCTGTGAACTTGTTATTTTGTTTTCGGACGCTCTTTTTGTTAATCCAATGTAATTTGTGTATTGTATATTACTTGCGCAGTACATCCTCCGCTTGAGTACTTATTCAATAAAAGCCAATTTCCAGTCTGGTATTATTTTACTTTGTTTTGGATACAGCAACATGTCTTACCAGGATTTGTAAGAGTTGTGTATATTCTTTGCACAGTCACGTCGACAGTTGTTCTGTACAAAGCGGTCACTCCGACATGGTCGAGTCTGTCAGCGTTCGGCCGCAGTTTAAAGATCTCCACCTCGTAATGCCTTATTCCGGCCAGATCGTCATTCCAGCCTGCCCACTGCACTCTCAGACTCGTCTGAAATGTGTGATCTCATTACTATGACGCTGACTTTGGAGTGTTGTAGGTGCATCTCCTCTCACGACCGCAGGTTGACTCGTCTGTTTCTAAGTTAATTCGCTTCAATGAACCATTGGCCTACGATCTAACAGTTGGTGATTTATTTAAGAAAACACAATGATAGTTTATTATCTACTGAATTGTACCTTATCTATGCTGCTCTACGTGATGAGTAGGAGCGACTGTCCAGAGGGCGCCACTGTCACTACAATTGAGTTCACAACACTATAATTATGATAAATGTTGCCCTTAATTTGTTGAATAATTGGTGGATGTAACCTAGTGTATTTATAGACGTACCGATATACAATGAATCGAATGCCTAGTTTTCGAGTTGGAGTTGTTCATTTGCAATAATAATTATATGATATTTTTGGGCATTAATCGTATAGACAAGGCATACATTTTGTGTTGTTAGCTGCTTACCGATTTGGTAATAGCATTGCCTCTGTCTAGAATGTTGTCGCTGCACGTCCTGAACTCGGAGCAGTGGTACGGGTCAACCAGATCAATGATGAGAGTGGCGTAGTGTATCGTCGTCTGACTCACGTAGTACTTCGTGGGATTGATGTAAGGAGTGGAGCTTAGATCGTAGTTGTTGATCTTCACGTAACCGCCGTTCCACGTCAACGCCTCAAAGGTGATCCTATAAAGACAACGCAACATGTGCCAATCATTACCAGACATGCCACATTTTCTTGGTAGAAATCCACATTATTGACTAGACATTATACATAAATCCTCCTACCAGTTTATTCCTATATGTTTTACTGCGCCATATCCAATGCAGCTCACACCGCTTTGTATAAGAAAATATGTTTAGAATAATACGTTGTAATAAAAACAATACTTATTTTATTATGGATAAAATTACGCATAATAATTTACTATGAAATAATAATAATAATTAAGAAAATAAATATAAACGTGGACTGTAGACATAAACATGGGCATAATAAATATGGCAGAAGCATAACATAAAATGCCATATAAAAATTAGTTATTATATATTTTATTATTATTATTATTATAAATAATTGTAAAGAGTAACACGTTAAGCTAAACAGTATATAACAAATTAATGAACAAATGGAGTTAAAACATCAAACAGTTATGCCAAAATCGTTAAATCTTTGTTATATGGTCTCAGGCGTACGTGTGTTAATAAACCTATCGGCAACTTAAATAATTATTATGTGTTGAATGTCGAGAACGTGTTGCCCCACCTGTCGTCGTGTTGAAGTGGCACTGACACCGGTAGTAGGGCGCTGTTCGTCGTACAGGTGTACGTTCCCGTCTGAGGGTTATCTCGGGACGTAGAACCACCACAGACGGTCGAACCGGCCCCAATCGGTGCATTCGTGCCTGTGTATACATGAACCAACAACTGAGTGTAATGTATTGCAAAGCGCCACGCACAATTGTAGATCTGGCGTTTCATCATCATCACCATCAACATCATCATCATCATCATCATCATCATCATCATCATCATCGACATCATCATCATCACCATCAACATCATCATCATCACCATCGACATCATCATCATCACCATCAACATCATCACCATCACCATCAACATCAACATCAAAATCATCATTATAAAATACGGCAGAAACGTTGTGCGTGTTACCGTCTTAAATGGGAACGCTTGCTGCGCGCGCCCGCGTGTGTGTATATGTACATGTGTATGTGCGTGTGCATGTGCGTTTGTTTGTTTGTGTGCGTTTGTGTGCGTTTGTCTGTTTGTGCGTCTGTGTGTTTGTGCGTTTATGTGTGTATGTGCGTGATTTATTTATCTGTTTCCAGCTATGCAGCTAAACCATAAATTAGTTATTATTATTGCATATATTTACCGCTCAAGAAACATGCTTTTTCGATCTGTATATTTAAATGATAGTATTGTTTATATGTTGGTTAATGCTACGCAGACAAAGTGTAAACTTCCTGTCTCCGTGTGTTGACGTGTACCCCACCTACCGCGTACCCCACCTACCGTGTCTCACGTTAAAAGTGACCTTGCCGCCGACGATGCCGACCCTGTAGTCGTTGATGTAATATGGCCAGGGGTAACTGGTAGCGCTCGGGCCCGTGTAGTGGCTGTTGAGGTCAAACTGTCGAATGAAATCATGATTGTATCGTAAGATAGATGAGACACGATGGAATTAATAATTTCTAAGTATAACAGTTATACAGAGTGGCTTACTCGTTAGTCGACTCATAAAGTGTAGCTGTATCATTATTACAAAGAAAATATACGCAACAATATACGATTATGAAATCACAAACATTGGCATAAAGCATACGAAACACATATATAACACATTCCTACAATAAAAGTCATACATAACATGCGTGTTCTACGTATGGAATATGGCAAATGCAAAATATCAGCATAATTATTTTTGTTTGTCATGGATGACGTAATGCTTACTCTGAACTTGGTCGGCCGCAGGTTTGTGTAGACGACAGAGTTCGAGGGAGAACAGGTGAGTTGCACAGAGTCGCTGTCGTCGTCGAGCTGAGCCATCAGCAAGCAGTAGGTGATGGTCGGGTAGGCACTGACTGCACGCACGAACATCACAGGTTGATGGTGACGTCACGCTAAATTGCATATGTGTGTGTGGTGTGTGTGTGTGTGTGTGTGTGTGTGTGTGTGTGTGTGTGTGTGTATGTGTGTGGTGTGTGTGTGTGTGTGTGTTTGATCGCTTGCTTTTGTATTCTTGTATGTATGCATGTGTTTGCGTTCATGCCACCTTTCATGTGATTTACAACAAATTGGACGTCTGTAAATATAATATTTCATCATGAAATGCATGTATATTTAAAAGATATTGCACGAGTGTTTTCAGTAGGAAGCTCACTGCAGTTATCGAGTGCACAAATCTTGCCAGTCTATGATGATCTTACTTGTCAAGCAGTCTGTCGACCCAAACCCCGGCGCACACGAACAGCTCGACGGTACATTCGGGCAATTTCCCGGGTAACAGAATGTGCTGTCCGCCCGCCACGAACATATCTCTGAAAACGAGGACACGTGTTGGTTGTGAAGAGCTATCTCGAGACACAACATTATTTCACAAAAAAATCAGCAAATTACATTTATTTAAGAACATATATTTATTATGGCATATGATGTAAGAAGTAATCCATTAGCAGGAGTAAACTTACAATGCATGGACGTCTTACATGTCATTTTAGCGTTTACAACATGTGTAGATACAAACATATACTTACTACGATGCATTGCTTTTGAAATTATCCAGACATTCAGTGTGCAGACACGAACATGTATTTACGCTCATAAAATATGATGGAGTACACGCCATTAGCAGGCACGAACATGTTCTTACTCTCACATACTTTGTTGGAGTACAAGTTATAGCAGACAAGAACATGACTGTACGTCCTCTCACATACTAGACGTAATGTAGGAATCCACGTTATTAACATACACACACGTGTACTTCCTCTCACGTACTAGACGCTATGTGGGAATCCACGTTATTAACACACACACACCTACACTTCCTCTCACATACTAGACGTTATGTGGGAATCCACGTTATTAACATACACACACGTGTACTTCCTCTCACGTATTAGACGCTATGTGGGAATCTACATTATTAACATACACACACGTGTACTTCCTCTCACATACTAGACGCTATATGGGAATCCACGTTATTAACATACACACACGTGTTCTTCCTCTCACGTACTAGACGCTATGTGAGAATCCACGTTATTAACACACACACACGTGTACGTCCTCTCACATACTAGAAGCTATGTGGGAATCCACGTTATTAACATACACATACGTGTACTTCCTCTCACATACTAGACGCTATGTGGGAATCCACGTTATTAACATACACATACGTGTACTTCCTCTCACATACTAGACGCTATGTGGGAATCCACGTTATTAACATATACACACCTGTACGTCCTCTCACATACTAGAAGCTATGTGGGAATCCACGTTATTAACATACACACACGTGTACTTCCTCTCATGTACTATACGCTATGTGGGAATCCACGTTATTAACATACACACACGTGTACTTCCTCTCACGTTCTAGACGCTATGTGGGATTCCACGTTTTTAACATACACACACGTGTACTTACTCTCACTTACTAGACGCTATGTTGGAATCCACATTATTAACATACACACACATGTACTTCCTCTCACATACTAGACGCTATGTAGGATTCCACTTTATTAACATATACACACGTGTATTTACTCTCACTTACTAGACGCTATGTGGGAATCCACGTTATTAACATACACACACGTGTACTTCCTCTCACGTACTAGACGCTATGTGGGATTCCACGTTATTAACATACACACACGTGTACTTCCTCTCACGTACTAGACGCTATGTGGGAATCCACGTTATTAACATACACACACGTGTACTTTCTCTCACGTACTAGACGCTATGTGGGATTCCACGTTATTAACATACACACACGTGTACTTACTCTCGCATACTCTGTTGGCGTAGCCTCCACTGGTGATCCTTCGGTAGGCTTTGATCGCCCCGCCCCAGTCGAGGATGCACCGGTTGCAGTGTTGGTTGGTGGCGGTGGCACACGCGAGCAGTTGGCAGTGGGTGATGGGCGTACACGCTGTGAAAAAGAACAACGTAATTCATGCGGACGTGATGACGTGACGTCTTTATAGCGACGTACTCTCAATCGATAAATTTTGAGTTCGATTCCTCTTGCATGCATGCACGCATGCATGTATGCAGGCATGCGTGTATGCAGGCATGCATGGATGCAGGCATGTATGTATGTCTCTGTGTGTATGGGAATGTTTTCCTCATAGAAAGTTTGCATTTGAGGAGCAAACCTGTAAGTCAGGGAATCACTGTACTTTAGGAAAAGTGTACAGAACAATTTCGGATACATTTGGTGCAATGTGGTTTTCCACCGTGGTTGACGTGTTCCGCGCTGTACGATATATCTTTCGTTCAGAAAATGGTTCGTGTATTGTAACAATGGTGCAAGTTTAAACAGAGTAACATAACATATCGGACACAATCATCTTTGTAAGAGAACACTATTTTCCTTGATCACTAGTCTCAAAACACTATATCAACAACGGACTGTCGCGTTAACATGACGGCTTGTTATAATAATAATAATAATAATCTTTATTGATACATAATGTTAAGTATATCACAGATGTAGCAGTAACATGAAACATGTATACATTACGTATCAAATGGAACGAAGCAACACATTGCTTGTGTTCCTTATTCATGTCATATATGCAATGAAATCTATGATTCGTGTAAAAAAAAAAAAAAAAAAACATCTTCATAATAAACTAACAATTTATTTAATAATGCATTATACGAGTACCGTAAGTCTGAACATCAGGTACATCTTAACATGACATCATTATGCGAGTACCGTAACACTGAACATCAGGTACATCTTAACATGACAACATTACACGAGTACCGTAACACTGAACACCAGGTACATCTTAACACGACAACATTATACGAGTACCTAACACTGAACACAGGGTACATCTTAACATGACAAAATTACATTAAAGCAGCATTTAGCATATGTTTGCTAGAATTAGACGCTTGGTCCTTTGTTTGAACATATGAATAGATGTACAATATTGTAAATAGTTATTTGTAATAAATGTATTCCAGATTTTAGGACCAACATAAGCCAAAGACAGTTGTCTACAATTAGTCTTGCAGAATGGTATTTTATATGTTACTTCCTGTCTTGTATTATATTTATGTGTGGATATTTGCAGGACAAATACATCATGATATATATCTGGCAACATACCCCTATTATGCTTGTACATTAGAATACAGCATAAATATTTATTTACGTCATAAATATTCATTATTTGATAAGATGTAAATAAAGGCTGCGTATGTTCAATAAATCCTACATGACTTATTACACACAAAACTCGTTTTTGGAGTAAATGAATTTTAGCAAGGTATATATTCGGGGCCCTTCCCCAGACGACATTACAATAAGTAATATATGGGTATATAAACATGTAATACAGGTTTAACAATGATTTGTTATCTAATTTGTTTGTCACCTTTTTTATAATACCAATATTCTTAGAAATTTTATTTGATATATATTTAATGTGTGTGCTCCAATTCAATGTATTATTTATAAGCAAACCCAAAAACTTTATCTCATGTACAGTGTTAATTTGTATGCCGTCTATGCAAATGTTATTACACCTCTCTCTTATACTGATCGTATTACTAAAGGTCACTGTGTGAGTTTTCTGTATATTCAAAGAAAGTTTATTAATGTTAAGCCATAAAGATAGTTTTTTTATTTCAGAGTTCAAAACATTTTTCCATTTCATCTATATTGTTGCCTTGTATAAAGATGCTCGTGTCATCAGCAAACATAATGGTAAACGTTGAGTCAGATAAAGTAGATAAATCATTTATATAGATAAGAAAGAGTAAAGGTCCCAGAATTGAACCCTGCGGAACACCACATGTTATGTTTTTAAGGGAAGATTTTGTTCCATAGAATTTTACTCGTTGTTGTCTGTTACTTAAAAAATTATGTGCGACACACAACACAAATAAAACCAAATATAAACTGAATTGCATTCTTTGTTCAGTTTGCTAACTGACAATACACGGGTGCCTCAAATAGTAATATTTGTTCCGGTTGCACCGTGGCACCTCATTTGTGTTTCCGTCGACACAAAGAGCATGCTTGATGCAGCAAATACATAGGCTTCCCTGAAACAGATATGCTATGTCAACATTTAATTCCGAGTCACTGTTATCATTCCCATAATAATAATTATTTTCTGGTCGGAATTTGAATCGCAAAATCAGTTGTTTGGTTATCATTGTAGATAATCTGTTGTTTGGTTATCATGGTAGATATATTTATTCTGGTGTTTGTTGTCTTCGTGTAAACTGTTTGAGTTTTCAGTAATTGCTGTGGCAATTATTCGATTGATATCATGTAATTTAATATCATTTTATAATTCATCGAATAGTAAAGGTACGATAGTTACTTGATGTTAACAAAATCGACAACGTTGCTAATGACATTAGCTCGATTATTTCCTGGAAAGTAGGTATGAAGATACGGATCGTGTACGTCAGCGCCTTCGACGTAAATTTAAATCATATAGGTCTATGGAAATGAATCGTTCGATCAGTTATATAACTTATTTTCGTAAATATGTCCTTTGTTACTGTGTTTGTGAAATTAACTGTCTTTTTAAGTGTGTTATTGCGCATCTCATCCGATGATGGTTGTTGTCTTTGACGGTTACTTCAACATTCGCCAATAACATTCTTAAGCATTTCTTATGTTTCCATCATATATGTCGAATTTTGTGAGAACTTATCTTTATCTTTTATTTACTGCTAAAACAATCAGTAGCTCTAATTAGTAGTCGCCGTGACTATTGAAACTGACTTCTAAACTATGTTAATTAGCTATGCTAAAAGGTACTTTGTTAAACTCCAACGTGTACAACATTGTTTAGTACATTTCGTTGTCAGACCCCTCGTTTCTTACCGTCAATACTCTTACTTGGACATTGCTCTGGCTTGCATGAGTATCGTGCCTTTTCTACGCACGCAGCAGCCACAACAGCCATGGACTTTCATTATAGTTGTACCCAAATTTTTGACATGAACTCCCCATTACTTTAAAATAATCCAAAACCATAGTTACCTTTGGTAAACAAGAAAGACTTGTTTGTGTGAAATCACATTTCCTTGTTACACCTTTGGCAGTATTGCTCTATTGATGTCTCTTGCGCGTCACAGTTCATTATTATACTTATTGATTCCTGTATGGTATGCCTCTGAGCTCAATTTCAAGGATATGGTCGGATTAGAAGAGTATTATCATTATTATTACTTAGATTATTTCATTATTAGTTAATGTGAGGGTCACTATTTTGTTTTGTTAGTGTACCTGTTTATATGTACATGCATATGAACTACTTGTGAACGGCGTATCAATGCTGACATGCAATAAATACGTTTTAATGTGTAGGAGCGGTTAGTGGTTTGTCGGCTGTACAATGGTTGGGGGTATGTAAAGCAGGTATGAACTAGGTGGATCTATTTCATGGATTACGTAGCACCGCATTCAGTATTTGTGTCCGTGCTCGCACCAAAACAGTGTTACACAAAACGTGATTTATAAAGTCGTCTTAAATATACGCAATTATTTCCAATTAACAAAATAACATTGTTCGTTTATGTAAACAATATGTTTGCCTAAACACATATATAACAAGTAATTGATTTACTTCATATTGCAACAAATAATAGTAATGATAGCAATGAAAACACTGTTTTATTAAAGTGGAATATGTATTTTAGATACAATCTGAAAGCTCGTCATTGACACACACTGAGGGGTAGTTGTTGTCGGTACCATGACACGTACTACTATGTTTGAGTACACCAAAGCACAGTAACGTTATACTTACCATGGCTGCAGCATGTTCCCCAGTACGGGTCGGGGCACGCACAGTACGCATACTTCGGCGTTCCACCATTGTAACAAAACCTGTTGCATGTCGCCGACTGGCTGGTAGACCCGGAACAAGACGATCCTCCGCATGATCGACTCCGAGAGTGCGTACCAGAAGTTCCACACAAGTGGTTACAAGATCCCCACGAACCCCAGCTGTGCCAGTAGCACGAGGAGTAATAGCAATAACCCTGTATCGGATCAGTGGCAATTAACAACAAACACAGAGTGACAACCAGCCTAGAAGCCGTCAACATTTTGCTGTTGAACTTATCGACTCGCACAGCTCGGTCTCTGCGCCCGAATGTTTACGAAATCTAGAGTCAGTTCAATTCCGTGTGCCAGATCTGCCTTTTGCCCAGCCATCCAATGGTATTGCAACTAACCATATGCTCAACAGGTGGCGCGGATATATCATATGTCAATCATCTGGCAACTGGATCTTTGGAGGTGTGGCAATATTGAATCAGACAAGGGCAGCTAACTGCTAGCAACTTGTCATTATAAACCAGCTTTGCGTTGATAAAGAAGGTTTCACCAAACTGATACATTACATATAAAAATGGGTACATGAGAAAGTTGTACGCTGTAATATAGCTGTGTAGATAACATAAATATGCACGTGTTGTACCCGTGAGACACACTTTCTTAATATCGTTGATCCTAAGTAATCAATCAATCAATCAATCAATCAATCAATCAATCAATCAATCAATCAATCAATCAATCAATCAATCAATCAATCAATCAATCATTCAATCAATCAATCAATCAATCAATCAATCAATCAATCAATCAATAAATAAATAAATAAATAAATAAATAAATAAATAAATAAATCAATCAATCAATCAATCAATCAATCATTCATTCAATCAATCAATCAATAAATCAATCAATTAATAAATACATAAATCAATCAATCGAAGAGAGATACGTATTATATGAAAGGAACCAGCATAAAGTACGTCTTGTATGTGTAATTACTGATTGTTGTCATGTAATTCATTATGACCTCATAGCGTTAACGTGCATACTGACTATTTCAGACGGCCCATGTAGAAAGAAAAAAACATTCTTGAAGGTGTTTTGTAGGTGTTCCGTTGGCGGCAGGATGGCCACTAATATATTGTAATTGGCGACTTGCGACTTAGAATAAGAATAGAATAAATTTATTATTATTTGCAACTTTTCAGTTGGATTGTACATACATTCACCATAAAAGCCACAAATCACACAAGTTTCATACTGTTACAAGTTGCAATACGACACAACATTATGTTACAATACGACACAACATTATGTTACAATACGACACAACATTATGTTAAATACTCATAAAACATGTTGTACTCAATAAAATAACGCAAAACCAAAGATACTGTTAAGTAAATTACGCAAAATCGCCCCGTGACGCACCTAACTCAGTATGAGGCGCTTTATATTAAAACGTGTACATTGCATTACTATCTTTCATTAAAAATAAGGTACTTTAAATACATTACAATTAAATCATATAGTTTAAATATTACAATTGACTGTTGAGACATACACTAAAATCCATTAAGTGTTATGGCAGTGTAGTGTACTAAACACCATGGAATTAATGAGTTTTTGTAGCGAATTGTGTTCGCCATTGGGACGGGTAACTCATTGAATGATCTTAGTGTATACGGCACATTTCGAATATTTGGTAGTAGCGTATTCAGTTTGTGGTCATTACGCTTCATTCTAACGAAATACGTTTTACACAATTCATTGCGTCTATCATGCAGCGTTTGTAAGTTTACCATCTCTAGAATATCCTCGTACATACAACCAGGAAATATAGTTTTGAGACAACTTTTTTGAATTATCTCGATGTTGTCCGATAAGTATTTAGGCAAGTTCGTGTGCCATACCGGGCAGGCATATTCAACTACTGATCTAATCACAGATACATGCATACATTCCAACCAAATCATTTTGGTTGATACCAGCACGTTTCAACTGATAGATCATATACACTCTCTTTCTTGCCTTTCATACTATTTCATCTACGTGTGCATCCCAACTGAAATCCGATGATATAGTTACGCCGAGAACTTTTGCTTGAGTAACTCTCTCAATATCTGTCTCATTTATATCAATATACGGCAGAGATTCTACAAATGTTCTATCTTTACCGAAACATATAACCATTTCTTTTGTCTTACTCATAGTGATGCGCATGTCATTATTACTAGACCATCGCTCAATAATGTTGGCAGAATCCTGTATAACAGATATCATACTTTGATTGCATATTTCAAATATGGTGCAATCGTCAACATATTTAAACATAGGACAAGATGTTTGCAAATCATTGATATGAACCACAAAGTGTTTTGGTCCTGACAAAGTTCCCTGGGGAACGCCCCCATTAGGGTAGCCTGGCTTTGACACCGCGTCGCCGATTTTTACTCTCTGTTCGCGGTCTAGTAGAAACGCTGTCATCCATCGGACCAGGTGTGGTGGTACTTCCATTGCAATCAGTTTCTGTATTAGTATATCATGGTTAATTAGATCAAATGCTTTGCTGTAGTCGAGAAATAGCATTCTTACGAAATTGCCCTTTACATCGGTGGTTTCTTACCATTTGTGAAGCATTCCAACAAGAGCGTCCGTGGTACCAGTCCCTAACATATCCCCAAACTACTTGTCGTCTATTTGTGGTTTAACATAAACAACGACCCACTTTTGCACTAGAGATTCAAAAACCTTAGCCAGAATTGGTGTAAGCGATATAGGTCTAATGTCATTTTCAACTGTCACTGGAGGGTGTTTCTTCGACAACGGAATAACGGTTGCTGATTTCCACAATTTTGGCAATACACCTAAGACATCACTAAGTGGGTAGATGAGGGATCACCAATAGATATCGTCTACTTAGATTTTAAGAAAGCTTTCGACAAAGTACCACATCAAAGATTACTGCTTAAGTTAAAGGCCCATGGCATAGGAAATGGTATAATAAACTGGATAGAACAATGGCTGATTGACAGAAGACAACGTGTAGTAGTTGATGGGGTGGCTTCAAACTGGAAATCGGTATTGACTGGGGTACCACAGGGATCAGTATTAGGAACTATATTATTCTTAATATATATCAACGATTTGGATGATGAAATAACAAGCAAGGTGTTGAAATTTGCGGATGACACAAAAGTGTTTAGAAGGATTAAAAGTGATGGAGATAGACAGCATTTACAAGATGATCTTGACAGGTTGATCAAATGGTCTGAAAAATGGCAAATGCTGTTCAATTTTGGGAAATGTAAATGCCTCCACACAGGACATGGGAACGAAGAGGTAGAATATACAATGGAGGGTACTGTACTAAGTACTACTGTAAAAGAAAAGGACTTAGGTTTAACCATTAGTGCTGATATGAAGGTTTCAGAGCAGTGCGGAATTGCAGCTTCAAAGGGAAATCAAATCCTTGGATTAATTAGGCGAAACATAACGTATAAGGAAAAAGAGCTAATAATACCGCTGTACAAAACAATAGTTAGGCCTCATTTAGAATATTGTATTCACGCGTGGAGGCCGTATCGCAGGAAGGACATAGATATGCTAGAAAGAGTGCAGAGGAGAGCAACTAAAATGATACAAAAACTGAGGGATCTTAGTTACGAAATACGCCTAAAAATGCGGTTTAACAACACTAGAGACCAGGAGATTGAGAGGAAATCAGATAGAAGTGTTTAAAATATTGAAGGGTTATGAAAATATTGATAGAAATATTTTTTTCTCAGTTAAGAAAGATAGAAGGACTAGAGGACATGAACTTACATTAGCAAAGGAGCAGTGTAGATTAGATATAAGAAAGTTCTCATTCTCACAAAGGACTTTAAATGAATGGAACAGATTATCTGCTGATTGTGTGGGTGCTAATAGCGTGAATATGTTTAAAAATAAAATCGACACATACCTCAGACGGGCTGGATACACCTAGATAAAAGGGTCGGACTCTCGATAAGCCAAAGGGCTTCCTTGTCCACCTGCCACCTAGAGTTAATTATCTGGGTGGCAATCTTGTTAAATCTTGTTAAGTCACCTTCCCTGAGCGAGCTTTTCAAAACCCATGGTGGTATATAGCCGGACCCGTGGCTTTGTTCACTTTGACCTTACTAAGTGCCAACACAGTGTCTGTCACGCTGATGATGAATTCAGCTAGCAGCGGTTCCTTAATGTCAAAGATCGGGTGGGAAGTTTGCAATCTCGGTAAGTCTTCACTCAGCGACACGAAGAACGCATTCATGGAGTTGACTAAGCTGGCTTTTTTTTAGTTCGTCCGCCTCTTTGCACGCCTCGCCCCACTGGACAGCTACTAGTGGGCCTTTTGGAGTAGCTCTGTATGCCTTGTGCAAGGCCACCTGTTCGTTGTCCGCAGTGGTGACCTTATGAATGTCACGCCCAATCTGGTTATCAACCATGAAAACTCTACGTGGTTTCTCACTTGTCACTGCGGCGAAGGATTTCCGCTCAGTAGGCGCCTGTTTTAAGTTTGCCACGTCCGATAGTAGTTTGTCAAGCTTGTCATATACCATTCTGATATCGTTGTTATGGTTTATTTCATCTCGTAGAGTTGCAACTTGCTCGATTAGAGCAGTGTTTTCATTCCTGATGGCATCATTTGTCTTGGACTGCGTCTTCACCAGTTGAATTAATTCCGCCTTGTTTTCATTTAACTGTAGTATTGAAGTTTCGAGTTTTGATACAGTGTTAACCAGTTGCAGGACAACACTAGGCAGTTTTCTGCATGCATGGCAGCTCCACAAGCCAATAATCTCCCCTGGCTGTTCTCCAACGCATTCATAATGCACCCACAGTTGGCACAGGTGACATTGTACCATACTGTCGGTTTCTTTACCCTTGTGTCTGCACTGTGGGATGCAGAAGGATGATTTTGCCATTTTTGCTCTCCCCTTTGCCTTTACCCCATGATTAGTAGGAGGATCCGCTATCACAGAGAGCTGTGTGGATGTTTGAGCCTGTACACGGTTTAGTAATGCTCAGTATGTGTCGAAACTGACAAGATTATTAATATGATTATTTTATGTAATTCTATGCCTTTACGTCATTATAATTATGTTTTATTAATCACTAATGACCCTGACAATATATCGAAAAATAACTGCGCGTACGCGCAGTTTCCACTTTGGCCCCACCTTCACGATCCGTATATGGCATGCTCATGAATATTCGGGACTGTCCGTCAGTCTTCGATTAGCTACGCCGAGTTAATAGATGCACAAAAACGTCATCAGCATGTGTGTATTTGGATTAGCCACCGCCATGCGAATGAGTCGTGAACGATAAAATTATCAAAAGGAAACGTGGACCAGCTGCTGTTTGTGTAATGCAGATTAAGCAAAGAAAAGAAGGAAAATATATGGAATAAACGGAGAATAAACATAGCGACAGCTCATGCAGACGGATTGATTTAAAAGAAAAAAACAACAGCTCTACACACACGAAGGTCGAAGCCGCCGATGACATATAATTACTATCATGTTCCTTTTTCACTAGGTACGTTTGGCTATACATTTTAAAGTTTAGTTTTAATTAAACGGTTAAGTAACATAAATTTATTAAAGCCGAGAAACATTCAATCATGAAACCATTTTGTTTGCACCATAAATTCAGCTGCTATTTCTATAAGCAGTATAAATGCAACATTATACATCGCATGAAATACTGGACGATATTAAAATAGCATAGTTGGTTATGTACTTTCCTTTAGATCTACATAAGGTTTACTTTCAGTTTGAAAAATGTAGATCTGTAAAGAGCATAATAACATTATTGTCAATAAAATATATTGTTTCAGTGTAACAACATGTTTTATTTTGTACTGGGAATGCAATATTTATTTGCTCTGCTCATCATTTAGACTAAAATATATTGAATTTGTTTCTGTCGTTTCGATGACAAATAAAATGGCCATTGTATGATGGAAATTATGTTATAAAATACAAACCTTTAAAAGTAATGCACATGTTAAAACAATGTTTTCAGTCATCACTGGTGTATTTAACTCAAGCTGATCCCTTAAACATTTTGAATGTTGTGGAACATTTATATTTTATTAATTTTCAAAATTATTGTAAAAACAACTTTATCGACACCTTCTTATACACTAGTCACAGTATAATTCACTTAACACAAACTTGTTTCAAACAGTTTTGAAGAATATGCTGTAGAACACAATCCAAGCATGATGAGCATAAGAAGGCATGACGTTTATAATGTACTCCTATTTTGCAACATAATGAAGTCGGATGCATAAATCGATCGATTGCACTAATCCATTTGAAACATGTAGTGATGTACATTTTCCCAGCAGAAGCCACACGGAACTAATGTGGCAGAACAAAGTCAGACATCTTCTTCACTACTGTGTCAGTTAACACATTGTCCAATTAATCGCACTGCTATGCATTTTGATACACAAAGCACACATCCATTTGAAAGTCGAAGTGATTTACAAAAAAGTCAGGCACTATCTTATATCAGGTGACGCATTGTCCAATTAATGGCACTGTTGAGTAGAGTTCTTCAATTTCCTCTTTCCATCAGCTCGACTATTTTAAAACTGTTGATGGTCAAAATGTTCCTGCAAATAAACAAAGTTGAATTTAGGAAACTGAGCATAAATATGTTCGCCGACTCCCAGAGGGCTGTGGAGACCAGGAAAACATGGAGAGAGCTGGTTAAGAAGTCGTCTGTGGTGCCCCAACGATCCTTACGGGAAAGTGAAGTGAAGAAGCATAGATATGAGTTAGTTAATTCAATACTGTTCAAACTTTCTATTTATCAGACGTTCCACTTATCAGTATTGTTATGGGTCCCTGGAGGTTTGACCTTATCCACAGTGCACTGTATATTTTCCTTTATTCTTGCTCTAATAATTAATGTTATATATGTAACATGTCAAAAATAAATGTTTAATTTGTATGTTGTTAGTACTAAGTACTACTAATATCAAATGAGCTATTCACATGAAGTAGCTTGATCTGATCTATTATTATATTTTTTTTACATATATTCATGGATATTTATGTATACTAGAGTGCATGCAGATCTGCTAGTGTCAAACGTTCGTGTATACATAGCACAGTTCCTTGGCAACCCGGTATTGTGTACTTTTTAACAAACCTAAAACTTTTACATTGAATGATGACAAGCCAGCCAGGTTTACTAACAACCGTAGCTGTAGCATTAGAAACAATTAACATGTGAACGTATAAATCTCACATTTTTAGTTTCGGTTCAAATAAGTGGGGAAACAGTGACTTTTCAAAAACGGCTGATTGGAAAGGCAAGACCCGTAGACACACAGACCCAACACGCACTGACTGCTGCCGTCGCCGTCGCCGTCGCCTTTGCGCGGGCAGTCGGATAGATGGATCGGATGTTATAATTATACGTAATCGAAAAGTGGCCTAGTGGACGGCATTAGATTTAGAAGAAGAATAAAAAAGAAACAATGCAAAAGCTTCCCGCATTGTTAAAAGTAGCTGTCAATATACATTATGTCTACGAATTGCTGATTTTAAAAGCCATTGCATGCAATAACTCACCTCGAAATCTGATATGTTGACTGTTTATTTAACATCACCAGTTTCTCTGTGTTTCACTGCGCGTGCATGAATTCATTATACTCGTACTGTATATTTAATCATCCATGTGGCTGCAAGCTCAAAATGTTTAGCGTAAACACAATTATTTATCGGCTTTTTGTGCAGATAACACCCAAATTATGCAATAAACATGCATGACATAAGTAGCAGAGAAAGTAGTTATGGGAAATTATCACGTTTTGATACACTACATCTCAAATGCATATTAGCTTACATAGAATCGCTTTAAGGACTACTAGTTGTGTGAAGAACGTTCAATGTTTCTGTTTGTTACCAAAATGTTCCTGTTTTTATATAATGCTTAAATTACATATCTAAATAACCGAAAACCGAAAACCTACGGTAACACTTGTAGGATAACAACCTATGAACCTTCAGCACGGATGCTATTTACAGCGCATATGTCGACAATGAAATTTATATCATTTATGTACAATGTATCATTTACGATGCATTTGTAGAACGTGTGCAATGCATGCTGCTTGTGTTTACTGTATTCCGTTGTCCAACAAGATTAGGCATTGTCACTCACAAGAATGGAACTATTTATTGTTGTGGTGCAATATTGCATAGTTGTATTTGCATCGTGAAATGCAGTTATGCCCATTAGAGTGGTAATGTGAAACCGCGAAATGTGAACACCAGAACAGAGTAACTGGCACGCCACCTGGTGTGCAATTTCAGCTGCTGAATGTCACTTGTGTGTACACTTCTGTCGATTCTGCTTTCAGTTGGCAAACACTGGTAGATGGGATTTCTCAAATAATGCATGTATTTTTCCTTTTATTTGCTTATTCAGTTTTCTGAGAGTTCACTTTAACATGTATGCGTATTTGTTGTTAGACGCTGTCTAAGGTGCACAGAATATACTATTGGAAATGTAGCTAATGATGTTATCAGATTTATCAGATTTATCGTGGGTAATTCAATATTATTATTATTATAGTTATTTCCTGATAGTCTGTATGGTGTGGGTATCTTGTTTTGTACAAATCCAATATGTTACGACATATAGTAACCAAATAATATGTTACGATATCTAGTAACTGGCACTTCAAATATGATTATATTATTCCGCAATTATGGTGCCACGCCTTACCTTTCGTAATTTGTTACCTCATAGATTTGTGAAACTATTAAAACGTGTAGTGCTTTGTTTTATATTCTGTAACCCGGCGACTATTGTTTATGTTCCACTACACGCCAGATACGATCATCAACACTGGAATAGCAATTCCATTTTCTAAACGATAATACGCCTATATACATTCCTGTTATATAATAAGACAGACAAAGCCCATGAAACAGAATGCTGTGCATTTACTATATACACATAACACAACATTTCCTTGATTCAATAACCACCGTCTAACAATGCGGCTAATATTCCCATGTTTAGATCTAATATACATAGCTATTTCTGCGTACAATCTACTATACAACTACCATTTGAACAATGTCTGTTCTCCATAATATATTATTTGCGATAGCCGCTTCTAGTGTAGCAAGTTTAAGGTATACATAAAAGGAACAATTGTAATCGTCGGTTATAAGGGACTCATAATTGTTTGCAAGCCTGCTATATCGGAAAGAATGTTTTATGTAATATAAGTAAATTATTATATTTACCATATTTACGGTTTAACAATACGGCAAGTGATATCGGCTTTATCTATAAAATCAGACTATTTTGTTTAAATAATTAAAAAACTCCCACTTTAAATATTATATCAACATTGGTTACTTGAACATGTCGTTGCTTTTTACGTTATTACTAACATTTATTATTTGTACTTCTAACTTATCGTTGTATTATTTAACTTTGAACAAATTTACTTATTTAACTTGATTAGTTAAAATAGAAAACGCGAATTAATTTATGTTGTACAGTTTTATTTGTTTCTCTTTCTGTGTGTAGTCTGATCATTTCACATCGTAATGCAACCTATACTTAAGTGTTCGTGATCCACTTGTGTCACTCTCGGACACACGGAGCAGGGGATAAACAAAGAGTGTGCCTGACCAGCGGGCAATGTATATTGGAAACGATTACTGGAAATAACTCGCCAAACAAGGTGTGGAGTGAAAATGACTATTGACAATGACCACTGGTCACTCGAACTAGGGTACACCTATGTCAATTGCAATGGATACTGAATAATCCAAAAGAGCACACGTCCACACAGTGTGTAAGCCAATTAACCAACAACATTTCTACATACCAGCAAACACATTCCAATGTCGCACTCATTTAGCGACATAGCGCACGCTTTTAGTATAGTGTCTATTTGTTTTACTATATGTCTTATATGAAATTAATGATATTGAGTATGTGCTCACATAAATGGATGCAATGCGATATTAGGTGGAGTGAGATCACGATCAGTGTTGGTTCGTTGTTAACTGGACATATTCACTGACAACGTTGACGCCTTTACACAGAGACATATGGTTAAATATTGGTTCTGTTAGATTGGTATCTTACACATACAGTGGAACCTCGTTGTTGTCGTGTCCAATGGTACCGTGCCAGACTGACTATAATAGCAAGGGAAACGTATTAGCAAGAATAATTTGCTGTCGTGGATATAACTTAGGTGACTATATATACGACATTTTTTTAAACATAGCTGCGTTTATTTCAAAAGGGAATAATTTAATGATACAGCAACACTACTTTAATTTATATTTGTTTTTGCAATTGTAGTTGTTCGTGGTTGTTGATGATTTCATGAATGTATATATATATATATATATATATATATATATATATAATATTACATACATATAATTATATATTTATATTACACTATCGGCGTGTACTCAATCATTATTTGTGAGCGTAAATACATGTTCATGTTTGTAAATGTTGTATATTCTAAAACAATATGTGAAGATAACGTCAAACATAATTCATCATAGTAGCCTAGACATAATATATATTTGTATCTACACTTGTTGGTTATGCCAATGTAATATGTAAGACGTACATGCATTGTAAGTTTGCGCCTGCTAATTGCAAGCATATATTCCTACATTGTTTGACAATGTAAATATGTTTGTAAATAAATGTAATTTGCTTATTTTTTGTAATATAAAAAACTGTTGTGTACAAGTAGCTTATATATATATATATATATATATATATAAATATATATATATATACATATATATATACATATATATATGTATATATATACAATTTCAAGTTGGTGGGTGACTCTCACGTCAGCGGCATATTTATAATGCTTTAGTGAGAGTCTCCCGACAGAAATGTATTATTTTTGACATTGTCGTTATATGCTTTGTATTTGCTCATTTACTATCTGTCCAGTAAAATGTATATAATTGTTAATGTGTATACATTAGTCAACTGGTTGTCACTCTAAATATTCGATCGAAAACGCAGTTTTATCAAAACTGCAAGCTTAAGGTATACACAAAACGATCAATTGTATTCGTCGGTTATAGGAGACTCGCAATTGTTTGCAAACATACTGTATCGGGAAGAACGTTTGATATAATATAAATAAATTATTATGTTTACAACATTTACGGTTTAACAATAACGGTCAAGTAATATCGGCGGTACCTATAAAATCAAACTGTATTGTTTGTTTGAATTATTAAAATACTTCTATGATAAATATGATATCAACATTTACTACTTGAACATGTCGTTGCTTTTTTTGTTCTTAATAACACTTATTATTTTACTTTTAAGTTATCTTTGCATTACTCAACCACAGTCTCTGTTCACATGTGTGCTACTATCAGCATTGCAAAGGTATATCTTCTATACGTTGAGTATACCATGACACTGACAGTGAGGACAGTTGCGATGATCTGCAGATTGTGTATCTTGGCGCCGTTGCTGCGAGGACGTCTGGCAGCGACTGCTAACACAGGTGGTGACATATACATATAAACTTGTCAATCAATTAACTCTGTTTAATATCTCCATAATTCAGATAAATATATTATTTATAGCGAACGTATGCTTAGCACAAAAAGATGTCACCGTTAAAGACGACTTCTGATTGTAAGTTTGCCATAGTTAAAGTTTAAGGAATCTAATTAGCATCTATTCATTCGTTACCGTTTTATATTTGTATTGAGTTAAACTTGGCAACGAATATAATCATGTCTACGACGCACGCATCACCTGTTGTGTTGTTGGGACCAGGAATGATAATAGTGACCTTAATAAATCAATATACTTTTAATGATATCAAGTATAACAATGTTTAGCATAACCACTACGAAAAAGTAGCTATGACGTCACTTGTGTGTGATGTAATTTCTAATTTATTGCTGCTTAATCTTTTTTCGCCTTATCATTTTTTCAGAAATTGTGTATAACAACCATAATCAAACCTGTCGGCAATTATATATATATATATTATATATATATTTATTATATATTTATATATATATATATATATAGGATTTTTCAAGGTTTTATAATGATCACGAGATGGCATATGTGAATACAAGCACCCTGCACGTATTATAGTGTGAACGCTCTGCACAATTTCGAATTTTATTGCAGGTAACTTTTTTTAGCGTGAAATCACGATTCCAGATAGTTCCATAACTACCACTGGTCGTAATGGTATAAAACATTGATTGGATTGATTGATATATATACCTATTTTCTTGATGTGGTTGGGGTGGCTGCGATTTGCAATGCGACCCCAAGAACAAACATGGCTACTGGTTCGCTTTACCTTACCCTGTATAAAAAGTGAACCAGGGGTAATCAGATAAACCGAACTAGGTGGTTCAGTTTTGCTAAACCGAACACGTATAAGTATTTTAACGGGTGCATATCATAATCATATAATCTAGTTTTAGGCCTATGCTACTTTTATGAATAACTGAAGCCTACTAATTGGACTGGAATAAAATTCCCAAATCTTCCAACTAGGGAGGGGGTGACAGGAGCGGATCCAGGACTTTTTAATAGGTCTACAAGGGGCACAGAATATAAATTTTTGAATCATAGCTTAAATAGGCTCGTAATCATGATTTATTTTTCAGCATTGCCTTGGAGACAAGAAAAGGATTAATGCCGCAAATAACGAATCCACAAGATGAAGGTGGCCAACTTGTTAATACTCGACATCGCGGGGCTAGCCACAAAGGGGAGAGCATCAACAAGTGGGACCCGGACAGAAAGAAAGGAGCACTTCGTGAATGGGAAGGTCAACCAGATCATGAGCGTAATGGAATAAGAACTCTCTCACCTGCATGGATGGTACCATATGCAACTTTGCGACGACGCGTCCTGTCTTCCCTTGCAAATAGCCATAGCTCACACCTGCATCAGTCGGGCAGGCCCACTATACTTTCATGAGCTGCAGAGGCGAAATTGGCGGTTCATATTCGAAATTTGGCAGCTGCTGGATTTCCTCTGACGAGACGAGACGTCCGAGGTTTAGCATATGAGTATGCGATTTCAAGTGGCCTTGGTGGATTTTCAGCAGAAAATAGATAGTAAACAAACTTGCAGGGTGTTACTGGTTGGAGGGTATTACTGGTTGGAGGGTGTTACTGGTTGGAGGGTTTCATGAAGCGGAATCCCAAACTCTCCGTAAAAAACAGACACTTGTCTGTCGCTCGGACTATGGCCATGAATAAACCACAAGTCATGACTTGGTTTCAGAAGTTAGGAGATATGTTGGAAAAACATGAAGTATTCAAAAGTCCTGGATTAGCTCCTGTCACCCCCTCCCCAGTTGGAAGATTTGGGAATTTGATTCCAGTGCAATTGGTAAGCTACAGTTATTCATAACTGTAGCATCGGCCTAAGTCTAGAGTATGTGATTATGATATGCAGCCGTTAAAATATTGATATTTATTCGGTTTAGCAGAACTGAACCACCTCGTTCGGTTAAACTGATGACCCCTGGTTCACTTTTTATACAGGATAAGGTAACGCGAACCAGTAGCAAATCGCAGCCACCATAATCACATCAAGAAAATAGGTATATATATATCAATCAATCAAATCAATACGCTATAACATTACGACCAGTGGTAGTTACGGAACAATCAGGATTCGTAAATTCACGCTTAAAAAGTTACCTGCAACAACATTCTAAATTTGGCAGAACATTCACACTATAACACGTGCTGTACGCTTGTGTTCACAGCTGCCATCTCGTGATCATTATAAAATAAACTATCACTATTAAGCCAATAGATGGCAGTCATTGTGCCTGTCAAATTAATTGTGTAGTCAACGTAGAAGTTGACTGATTCGCTTTATGTGATGTTTCGGTTTACTTTGAACAACCTATATATATATATATATATATATATATATGACGAGATCTAAGTTTAATGTGTGTTTGCAGGTCCTGGCGAATTGGCAGCAAAGGGAAATGATTCTATGTAAGACGACTGTATTGCACACACACAATGTTGCGTACTTAACGAGATTGCACAAGCTACATTTATCTGATTTGTTAGAAATCGTACAATGGTAGGTATTTACTGATATTTATTGCATAAGTGATTGCTTATTTGTAAATTTTAACTAGTGCACAAAACGCAAAATCAACATATTTATTTACAGTATGCAAATATTACGGATATATGTTTCGGCTGCAAACCAAGTAAATATAAGGTGTATATTAGAAACACAAATACGCTGGCCACATTTGGTAAACCGTGAATGAAAAAATACAGTATGTTTCCCGATGCTGCGGTACTCCGGTGCCTTCAATCAATCAACGACGGCATCGGTCTTGTGAGACAGCTGGAGAACGAGACGGGTCTAAACCTTGCCGACTTTACCCGAGACATTATTGGCGCGAACGATTATTTCCAATCATCCTACTTTAGTATAATGCTCGACTCGGTGAAAGATAATCACCTCTACACGGAGGGGGTCGCATGGCGGGACCTCCGTGACTTGGTCACCCACGGCGTGGTGGGCAGGGGGACACAAGAGGAAGTCGGTGTGGTAGAAGCAGGAGGCGACGTCGTCGCTCTAGGCCATGTCATCGCCGGCATCCAGGCCGGGTTGGCAGATGATATCTACGGCGCGACGGTAGCTGGTAGCCTGGCCAAAGTGATCGTCAATCGACAGAACAGGAGGACGAATGCTGCGATCATGATGGGCGTTACCGGAACTTGGGATAGCACAATCTGCCCACGTAAATACATGCTAAGGAATGCCATAACGCTGGGTCGGCATACGCCGCGTGCTGAGCTGTTAGGTGGTATTGACGGTTTCATACTCGGAGAAAGTCTTCCTGACATAGTGACATATGATCCCAGCTTGAAAGTAAGTGAAGTTCTGGGCAAAGAGTACGGCGACGGCATCAAAGAGCTTTCCAGTCAGGACCGATCAAATCAATTCAAGCAACTGTCTGGTAGCGAAGACAAGTTGGCGTCAGAAACACAGCGAGCCTGTGAACGCATTGCAGGGAAATCCGCTGCATTCTACAAAAAGACAGACTACGAGTTTTGTGAAGCTGAAGCAAAACATGCTGTCATCGACTTCTACAAAACTTTGCAAATACCAATAGGTAAACACCCTACGTTTATTGGGAAAAATAGCGTATTCCAAAACAATATTACAACATTACGATGAATACCTACTGCTATTTTAACAATTAGCACACCAAACGTCACAATAGGCGACGTCGCGTATGGATTTATCATATTTGGAATATAACAATGAAAAATATCACCGCTTCAAAATGAGAATGATAAAACGATATGTCAGTTCATTTTGATAATGTCTGAATATATGACGACACATAACTTATATTTGAACACAACATTCAGATGCCTTGTTTTATCACTGCATTGATGCTGTAATTGAATATATTTTCACTATCGCACGTTATTATAAGCGACTATGACTGTTCTTCAGATAATCCGGATTCCACATACGGGTCACTCTATCTCCCTGATTACTCGACGTTGGCGGCCGCCTACCCTGGCGACAGCGGCCACGGCGGCATGTACAGCGAGGTCGCACTGACGAGAGAGATCGCCAGGTGGACAAACAACAGGCGACAACTGACACCGTCCGTCTGTACGGCCACAACATTCCGAAGACTCACTCGCAGAACTCCATCATAGGCCGCAACACGAAGATGTACATATACAAGTTGGACGAGCTGAAGAAATACTTTGCGGAGAAGTACGGCGAGCCTCTGACTGTCTCGTCAGTGGCGGAACTGACGGGGCAGAGAGGGATACTGATGCTCGACGTGCCGCTGGGTGACGGCAGTGAGGGTTCAGTCGGACTGTGGGACGGCAGCAAGATGTACGAGATCTAAGATCACAGCAGGCGGGCGAAGAAAATGTACTTTTGGGAGGCGAATGGTGAGTAACAATGTATCTTCTTCTTCTGCTGCTTCTTCTTTTGTTTCTTCTTCTGTCTCTTCATCTGTTATATGTTCTTTCTTCTTCTTCTTTCTTCTTCTGCTTGCTCTTCTTCTTCTTATTCTTCTGCTTCTGCTTTTTAGTTTGCTTCTTCTGCTTCTTCTTCTTATTTCTTCTTCTTTTTCTGTTTTATATTCTGCTTCTTATTCTTTCTTCTTCTTCTTCTTCAGGTTCTTCTTCTGCTTCTTCTTCATCTTCTTCTGCTTCTTCTTCTTCTTCTTCTTCTTCTGCTTCGTCTTCTTCTTCATCTTCTTTCTTCTTCTTCATCTTTCTTCTACTTTCTTCTTCTTCTTCTTCTGCTTGTTCTCTTTATTCTTCTGCTTCGTCTTCTTCTTCTTATTTCTTCTTCTTATTGTACTCATATATCTGGTTGTGTCGATGTTTGTGATATGTCTGTTCTTCTGCTTCTTCTTCTTTTGCTTCTTCTTCTGCTTCTTCTTCTTTCTTCTTCTTCTTTTCTTTCTTCTTCTTCTGTTCTTCTTCTTCTGCTTCTTCTTATGATTCTTCATCTTCTTTCTTCTTGTTCTTCTTCTTTCTTCTTGTTCTTCTTTCTTCTGCTTCTTTTCTTTCTTCTTCTTCTGTTCTTCTTCTTCTGCTTCTTCTTCTTTCTTCTTCTTCTTCTTCTGCTTCTTCTTATGATTCTTCATCTTCTTTCTTCTTGTTCTTCTTCTTTCTTCTAGTTCTTCTTTCTTCTGCTTCTTCTTCTTCTGTTTCATCTTCTTTCTTCTTCTTCTTCTCCTCATACCTCTGGTTGTGTCAGTGTTTGCGATATGTCTGTCTGTCTGTCTGTCATCAATGTAATATGGATGTAAATTATCAACACAACGGACTTTTATCATTTTGCAACACCGCTGTACCTTTGTATTATATAAAATATGTTGTGGACTTTCGGGAAAAAACACATTAAAGTAAGCGCATATACGTGATTTCCGATTACCGATATCGGTGTTGTTTAATGCATGAAGAACAACGCTGGCAGAGAAAGGTAGCTGCGATTTTTACAAATGGGCAGAGTTTGCGGTACCTTGCGGCAACGATGGCTACGCATTGAGCTACGGCTGCGAATACTATAAGAGATTCTCCAAGTTCTACAAGACATTTACCGACGACGTAAGTCTGACTTCATGACTCCACTGAAATGTGTATAATATAAACAAATAGTAGACACACATATTAAAACAGTATGTATTTTGTTACAAGATACAGTGAGACAAAATTGAGAAGCAGATAGGCAAAACGAGATATTGAGAAACAATCGAGAAGTACATAAATAACATGACTATATAGAACAATCCGAAATGCGTACATACTCAGAGGCAACACAAAACTTGAGTGTGCGTGTATGTGTGTGTGTATGTGTGTGTGTGTGTGTGTGTGTGTGTGTGTGTGTGTGTGTAGATACAAAACAAGAAACAGCGACACATCGCCATAACAAAAACAACAGCGTAGCATAATTACACATGGTACTCTTTTTAAACAAATTCAATTTTTTAAATACTTCTACTGATTATTTGTTGAGGGAAAGAAATGGGTGGATCATGTGAAAGTCTGTGTGATGACCGCAGGATCGCCTTTCTACAAAGGCGCACACACGTGTGACACGATCAAACGAACAGCCTTCGACTCGCACGCCGGTTGCTACGTCGAAGGACGTGCCGAGTTCTGTAAGATGGCGTTCGACGAATCAAACTGGGATCCTCTTTGTAAAGTGTTGGAACCAAAAGGCGTCTGGGATCAATACTCAAATGCTGCATGGAAAGAGGTATGATCTGTTTATATATCACACACACTGAAACATCCAAACGAATATAAACGTACACGTAACGTACACTATTCACTTACTTAGTCAGTTACGCACAAACGCTCATACGCACAAAAGCACACACGCATATATGCATACACGAATATAATTATGGACATACGATCATACAAACATACGAATATACCGACTGAAGAACGTACCCGCATGCGCTCACGCACGCACGCACGCACGCACGCACACGAATATAAAATGTGTATTTACATAAAAAAGTATTAATGAATGAATGCAGTGCATTTATCAAATTTATCCCAAACAAAATATATCAAAATACTGCACATATGAACACATGTATACAGGCGTAAATGCATACACGCGCACACACATAAACGCCTATAGACGCATTCATTTTGCAGTTCAGCCGAATTTGTAACTACATGAAATGTAATGTATTCACATGCATTTTGGAAACGTTTTGTTTGAATTATTTTCTAGATTTTAGACTCACACGGTTATTGCCGGAACACACTGTCATCGCCTCAAATGCAATATATTCGCGAATACAGTAAACGCGGCTACGCAAAAATGGTAGAAAGTCTTCAGACGAAGCACCAGGATGAAGGTACATTATCGACTAAGGTGGACACATGTACGTCGGTTTGTGGAAATTATTTTTATACTTCCATTATATAATATTTCCGAAATTGCCGTCCATTGTATTTATACTCATAGGCCTTTAATATACAATTTTTTTAATGTTATCAGTTCTTACCAATTGCATGCGTTTTGTTTTGCAGTTTTACTTCAACAAAGCTTAACTATATATTATGCTAATTGCATCACACAAAGTAAAAATCAGCACAACTTTATGTTTAGCAGCATGTTTATGAATATTGTATTAATTGGTACTATGCTACTTCTTCCAAAGCATAGATAACTGAATTATCTTATTTCTCTTTCGAACGCTGAACAATTACGTCAACTCCACGTTGCTCCAGTTCATTCAGCATGTGAATGAGTACCTGGCTATATGGGTCGTGGATTTTTGTGTGTACAAACAATCATCGCGAAATAGTTGCAGGGTGGCTGAATGCTTCCCAGAGAAGTCGAGATGGTATTCAATTGAACAACTTTGACAGGGTGTGAAGAAAAACGCCCTCTGTCCATTTCGAAAGACTGGATGTTGCGTTATATAAGAACTTACAATTGTTTCCCCTTTGTACAGACGACAGGACAGAGTGTCTCGCCTACGCCAGCGCCGGCGACTGTCGGTTCTTCAGGTGTTTCAACGAGAGGTTCCCCTGCAACGTGTTATGTGCGAGTCACGTGGCCGACTTTGAACTTCACGTATGTGAAGATCTGACGAAGCAGAGCGAAGTGTTCGACTCACAGGTAGCCGAGAGTAGTGGTTGCAACTGACTTAGCGGATACAGTAACAAACACGTTTCAAATAATATTATGTGTATGGGACACATCTAGCCAGTGCAGTGTGTCGTAGTATGGCATTATGAGAATACATATCATTGACAATTTGTCCATCGGTCAATTTATTTGGAAGTAATAAATACTGCTGTAGATGTTTTTTTTAGCAACGTCACATAACAATAAGTGACAGTACGTTAAACATTACGTCTTTCTTCCATCAGATGACGTCCATTGTGCATAAACGTCGGACCGATGATTGCTACGTCAATGTGCTCGTTGATAACATGCAATGTGTATGCGTATATATTTGTGTTATAATTAAATGTATAAATTAATGGCGTAATGATACAAGATTACTCTAATGTTTCACAACAGTGACAATTATGATGTTTGATATATTTTATGATGTACACTATTGGGAAACGCAGGTCCAACACATCTACGCTGATGTTCATTCGTTCGTTCGTTCGTTCGTTCGACCGTTTGTTCGTTCGTTCGTCCGTCCGTCCGTCCGCCTGTCTGTTCGTTCGTTCGTTAGTTAGTTCGTTCGTGCGTCCGTCCGTCCGTTCGTCCGTTCGTTCGTCCGTCCGTCCGTCCGTTCGTTCGTTCGTTCGTTCGTCCATACGTCCGTTCGTTTGTTTTTCCGTCCGTTCGTTCGTTCATTCGTTTGTTCGTTCGTTCGTCCGTCCATTCTTTAGTTTGTTTGTTCGTTTGTTCGTTCTTTTTTCCCTTTATTTAATTCTTTCAGTCGTTCGTTCGTTCGTTCATTTGTTCATTCTTTCATTCGTTCTTTCATTGTTAACACGTTCCATCATCCCATTAATCGGTCGATCGGCTATCACGCATCATACTTTACCTTAACGTACCTTAAAATGGTTCTGATCGCATCTTGATCAGACCTCCTCATTCAGTTACTAATTGATAACTTCTGGTTCCAGTATTTCACATTTCATCATCAGTGGTTATCCAGTGAAATTTGTTTCGCTTTTTGATCTAGGTTTATTTTACTGGTTGCCATAACGTACCTAATTTTGTTTTATATATTATGGTGTGCAAGGGATCAAGGCAATGCTGGGAGAATGGGGTTTATTGAGTGCAGCTATTGAATGAAACCCAGGACGACTCTGGCTTTATTTAAGTTGCCTTGATGAGAGAGAGCCAAGTTAGTGTACAATGAAGAATTAATGCAGGATGTTTGATGAATGTAATGTTTATATCCAACTAATTTATAATGCCTATGTATAATTAATTCGTTATTATGTGTAACTAATTTGGAATGTTTGGCTAAATAATTATTTTATATGTCTAAGTTGTGTACGTCGAGCGTTGCTTGGGGTCCTTATTTCCTTTGTTTATGTCCTAAATATGGCGGTAAAATTTGAAATAAGAGTTTAAGTTATATTGGCAATCCTAGAGGGTAGAAGTTTTATATTTCAGATGTTATATACAGTATCTTGTTTAATTTACGTTGTTAGGTGAAGTATTAGTTAACGAGCTTTAATTGTTAGTACTGGATAATGATTTACAGCTGTTGTTGCTACGTACGCTTGTTGAACCGGAACCGAAATATGAAATCACCTCCATGTACATTCCAGGGTCGAACCTGGCTCACGTCTACCAAAAAGTGTCTGATGGGGAAGATGGTGTCGCTGTACCAACAGACCGCCATCAGCTGCGTGGACCTGCACGAGGTGATGTTCCGAGACCACATCGACTGTCTCATCAACTCTGGGTTCGGCGGGGTCGTCTCCGTCCTACGTAACCGATGGGCCATCGACCGGGCCACCAGTCGGTGGACGTACCCCGCTGTGCTGCCGGACAAGGCGAGTCTGTCGATCGCTGGGCGGGAATACTTCTACCGGGAGATCAGCTCACTTCGTCGTCTCATCGGCTATGCCAACTACGCGTGTTAATCCAATGACTGGAGAACTGGCGTGAAACAAATGTAAACAATGGCTGCTTATGTTAACATGTATCTTTTTTCAACTTGAAGAAGCACTGCTGATGACCACAATTAGTAATGTATCCGTTCGAATGATATATTAGATCTGCTGATTTACGTGCATTGTATTTCTTCTAAGAATATGTTATTATATTAACATAATAATGCAAGTTAAGCCTCCATCTTCAGTTATTGTTTTCATTTATCCTGATTTACAATTATATATTTTATGAAACGTCAGATATATATATATATAGGATTCGTTATGACTGGCTAGTTCTTTTGTGCAAACGTGTCATTTCGTTTTAATGATTCATTATACAAACTGTTAAATTATTTCATACTGGCCCCAGGAAAATGTCGATCAGAAAGGTAAAGAAACTTCGTCTTTATATAATTGTATAATGTAATTTATATGTGTGTTAATTGTCACAAAGCTTCATCCGATCCAACTATCAACGTTGTGTGTAACAAGGGTGGTCTGCATACATGTATGTTTTACACCAGCAACTACAAGAGAAGTTCGCGCTATTAAACAAAAGTGTCCTCACAAATCGTGTGATCTTGACCCTTTCCCAACATTTCTATTGAAACGTTGCATTGATCAACTGGTTTATCCTATTATAATATATATACATGTGTCAATGGAGAATGGTGTTGTTCCAATGAGTTCAAACAAACTCTTGTCAAACCTCTTATTAAAAAACGAAGTCTGTGCAAAAATTACCTAAAGAATTACCGTCCTATCTCTAATGTTAGTTTTCTGTCGAATGTATTGGATAATATTGTTGCAAATCGACTCCATGAATACATTTATTCATAGCATTTATCAAATGATCTACAATCTGCATATAAGCGATTTCATTCAACTGATACGGCTTTTATTAAAGTACACAATGACATTGTATGCAATATGGATGATAACAAATTGACTACTCTCACCTTACTAGATCTATCAGCTGCTTTTGATGTAATAGACCACGGCATTCTGTTACATTGTAGAGAATTTGGGATTACCGGCACAGCTCTTCAATGGTTTAGTTCGTATTTTTTAGATCAATACCAAAGCATTAATATATCTGGCTCACTGTCTTGTCCAGAACATATTCCATTTGGTGTCCCACAGGGTTCTGTCATTGGCCCTGTTCTGTTTAGCTTATACACTACATCCCTTAATCCAGTTATAAGAAATCATAATATGTATCACCACTTGTATGCTGACGACACACAGGTGTATATCAATATCACCAAGTGATGCGCATACATCTCAATCAACTTTAAATGACTGTCTCACCGACATCTTGCTGTGGATGGAAGCAAGTAAATTGATACTAAATCCAGATAAAACTTACCTAATTATTATTGGCACAAAAACAACAACGAAACACGTTTGTTAACTGCTTTCATGTTAAATTGCTTGGTATTGATACATCACCATCAAATACCGTTCGTAATATGGGTGTTGTCTTTGATTTCAGCTTTCACCAGAACATTTCTCAAGTATATAAATATATTTTGCCATATACGTTACTTCCGTCGAATTCGGCATATTTTGTTTTTATGTACTGCTAAAACAATACCAGTAGCTCTAATTAGCAGGCGCCTTGACTATTGCAACTCACTCATAAACACTATTGCTAAAAAGACTTAGATAAACTCCAACGTATACAGAAATGTTTAGCACGTTGGAGTTTAGCTAAGTCCTTCTTGACAATAGTGTTTAGGAGTGAGTTGCAATAGTCAAGGCGATTGCTAATTAGAGTTATTGATATTGTGTACATAATTGTTTAGAACGTGTGGTGCTAAAACACCTCGTTTCTCACCACCACTGCCCCTATTTAAACATTTACACTAACTTCCAATTGCATATCGAATACAATTCCACTTAGCCACTATCACATATCGTGTCTTTCCCATGCAACACCCATCCTATTTGTTTAGTCTCCTTCGTTTTTCCGATATCCCCGGGAATCTCAAACCATCTGTTTCACAATAACTTTTTGTTCCGAAAACCAAACTTAACATTGGCAAACGTGCTTTTTTTGTAGGTGCACCCAAAGTCTGGAATCAACTCCCTATCGCTTTAACACCATCTTAGACTATCTAGCTACATTTCGTAAAAAACCTGAAAACTTATTTATTTGAAATTGTATTCCCACCCTAACCTTCGGCGGTCCCTTGCTCTAATGATGACTCTTGCTTGTCCCTGTTAACCCAACGATTCTTGTATGTTGCGCCTCGTAGCTCAGATTCCTGGGGATTTAGGCGCTATAGAAGTTTATTATTATTATTATTAACGAATCTATTACTAGAATTAAAAGTGTGTCTATACTTGGTTTGAATCGCAGTTTGATGATGTGAATTATTATGAAATGGTTACTTGCTATGTCTCTCATCATTACTAGTCAACGTAGTTCGTGCAATGAGGCTGGTCAGCGTTTTATATATCTTTCATTTGCAACAATAAAAATGTTTCTTCTAGAGCACCGATGTCTTCGGCAGTTTTATATGTCCGTTCTCAGGTTCATTATTTCGATCGTCTACTTATACAGAAATCATTAAACATGTCGTACAATCAGAATGTTATGACATTAGTTTACTAGTTATGCCATTGTTATAGAAAGCGTTACGTCAGAACGTTTTACTGTTTCCAGTTCATCGGACGCCGAACAGGGAAAGTATAAAATAGGAACACTAGTGTAGCTTGCATTGCCCAATAATTCATATATATTTCGACTAACCGTTTGTTAACGTTTTTAATAGAGCCTAAGTGTTTTTGTTCTATAGAAATATACAGACCGACGTAATTCACGGCCGAATGTGGTGGGTCGCTGTAACTTCTAAAATATAAGTCCACAAAGTGAATGGAGTGCGTGCGTGCGTGTGTGTGTGCGTGCGCGTGTGTGTAAAAATTAAAATGCCACACCGGGCAAAAGCGTGTGTCTGCATGCGTGCGCGCGCGCGCGTGTGTGTGCGTGTGTGCGTGTGTGCGCGTGTGTGTAAAATTTAAATGCGACACCGGGCAAAAGCCCCAAAAATACCTTATTACCCACAAGTTGGGGCCGGGTCACAATAAGTCATCCGCCGGGATCGTCCATTTACTATAGCGGGATATAAATATGTCGATAAATACGATCGTATTAATGCAGTTGCACGTTACGAAACTCAATTCCTTTTTTAAAATAAATTTCGTGGAGTGTAATTATCGATTTTTTTTTACAAAATCCCTAACGACCTTTCCAGAATATAACTTTGGTATTTCAATATTTTCTGCAAAATGTCGTAAGGCTGAGTAGATACTGTGTTCAAGTGTGCGTAGCCGCATTCCAATAATGTCGGCAAAGCGTCACAACACACATATGCAACAAATGTATAGTTGTAAAGCACACGACCTGGCCATGGAATGCTGAATGTCCCAGGCAAGACGATGTAGCCGCAACGTGTATACATTTGGATTGTGAAGTATATTTGTACTAAGTTAAAAATGTGATACCTGCGTAGCTTTAATAGTTTCTTTGTGCGGTAGCCTTGGCCACTAAGTAAGCGTATGTCAATGTTCACTTGATGTCAATAGATTGTCTTAAAATGTGTTAGCAGTTAGCCTTGGTTTAAATTTATACTAGTTTTAGCATAGTTTCATAATTTGTCTGATTGTATATTTTGCGTGTGCATGATGGAGGAGGGGGGGGGGGGCAGGGGAGACAAGCGTGCATGTAATTCCTCGTACATTTTAAATGCCACATGGTAATAAACAGTCTGAACTGAACTGAACATTATCGAAAATGGATTTGTTTAACTAGATAGTACGCCCTTAGGCCTACGTATTCATATTATGCATAAATACATTATACACCCTTTGCTTGGAAGCGTTGCGACATTGTGTAAGACACGATCGCAACACTACTAGGAGGGAGAGAGAGAGAGTGATAGAGAGAGAGAGAGAGAGAGAGAGAGAGAGAGAGAGAGAGAGAGAGAGAGAGAGATAGAGAGATAGAGAGAGAGAGAGAGAGAGAGAGAGAGAGAGAGAGAGAGAGAGAGAGAGAGAGAGAGAGAGAGAGAGAGAGAGAGAGAGAGAGAGAGAGAGAGAGAGAGAGAGAGAGAGAGAGAGAGAGAGAGAGAGAGAGGAGATATATATATATATATATATATATATATAGAGAGAGAGAGAGAGTGATAGAGAGAGAGAGAGGGAGATAAATATATATAGAGAGAGGAAGGGATGGAGAGAGAGATAGTGATAGAGAGAGAGAGAGAGAGAGAGAGGGAGAGAGAGAGAGAGAGAGAGTTCGAGCGCGCGCAAGAGCAATATACAGATACAGATACAGAAACAGAAACAGAAACAGAAACAGAGAGACGGAGAGTCAGAGAGGCAGAGAGAAGGAGAGACGGAGAGTCAGAGAGGCAGAGAGGCAGAGAGGCAGATATGCAGAGAGACATAATAATTTTAATTGTTTGCATTATGTACGAATTGCATTCTGTGTTTGGCGCTACACTGAAGAATAAAAGCGAACGATTTGAAGCTTGCTTAGTCAAATGAAGCCGGCGTTTGCTAAACAATAATAACCCATAACAGTTTCTTGGTATATCAGATAGCGCCAGCAGCTACATAACAGTCATGCTTTATGCATGCTGGAGGAGGCACTTTGAGTTTCTGAGACCACCCAACACCCAACCCCTTGTGACGCTTAAGTATGGATTACTTAAAAAAATAAAATAAAAAGGGGCGGGTCCAGAGAGGGTAGCTACAGGGGGACACAAAAACCTCCAATGGCGGCCGAACGAAATGAGGTAGCCGCCGCGCTGCCGTAACTGCAGCTTCTCCGCTATCTCGGCTCGACTGAACAACATAGAACAAACAAAGTCAGAAAGGATAAAGCAGAGCTACAAGGATAAGTATCAACAAAAAGACAAAGACGTAACGAAAAGCATGAGACAAGATAAAAGAACGGTAGACCACCTGGCCGCAGAAGCAGAGAAAGCAGCCGGGAATGGATGGATGAACGTATATATTGCATCACAGAGACACTTAGTAACGTCAAAGAAAAGACAAATCTGGAAACCTAATAACTGAAGGACAAGCCAGGCGGCAAGATGACCCCATGATAGATGTTGAATTAGATCCGATCATAAATGCAATCAGCACGGACTCTATAACAAGAACAGAGATTAGAGCAGAGCTATGGAAGCTAAAAAATGGGTAAGCCGGAAGCAAAGATGACACTACAGCAGAATTGTTGAAAGCAGACATAACAACGGAGAATTGGCTTCTAAGCTTATTCAAAACAATTTGGGAATAAGAAAACGTACAACAGACGTGGAAATATGGACTGTTTGTTAAAATACCAAATAAAGGTAACCTTACAGTGTATAGAAATTTGAGAGCTACATCACGGTGACTTGGGAAATCAGCCCCATCATAGCCGGAAACGATGCCAGTGTAAATGATCACACAAAACTGCGCCGATCTTTAGAAATAATGTCACAGGTTAACGCGACCAGGGGACTGTGTCACTAAGAAAGTAAGCTGATAAAACACTATCAATGAGGACACTATCATTGAGGACACTATCATTGAGGACAATATCATTGAGGACACTATCAATGAGGACACTACCAATGAGGACGCTATCAATGAGGACGCCTTCTGGTGTTGACATGTTTCAGTAAGCACAATCACTATCACGGAGGGAGAGGAATTGGTTTTAAAGAGCAAAATCGGGCTGATGAGTTGAATAAGAGTGTGAGTGGAACTATCCTTGGTCTGTCCCTTCATATGAGACACTCATCCCAAGGTCTGTCCCTTCATATGAGACAATCATTTCAAGGTCTGTCCCTTCATATGAGACGCTCATCCCAAGGTATGTCCCTTCATATGAGACAATCATTTCACGGTATGTCCCCTCATATGAGACAATCATCCCAAGGTATGTCCCTTCATATGAGACAATCATCTCAAGGTCTGTCCCTTCATATGAGACAATCACCTCAAGGTCTGTCACTTCATATGAGACAATCATCTCAAGGTCTGTCCCTTCATATGAGACAATCACCTCAAGGTCTGTCCCTTCATGTGAGATAATCATCTCAAGATCTGTCCCTTCATATGAGATAATCATCTCAAAGTCTGTCTCTTCATGTGAGACAATCATCTCAAGTTCTGTCCCTTCATATGAGACAATCATCTCAAGGTCTGTCACTTCATATGAGACAACCATCTCAAGGTCTGTCACTTCATATGAGACAATCATCTCAAGATCTGTCCCTTCTTATGAGACAGTCATCTCAAGGTCTGTCACTTCATATGAGACAATCATCTCAAGGTCGGTCCCTTCATATGAGACAACCATATCAAGGTCTGTCCCTTCATATGGGACAATCATCTCAAGATATGTCCCCCTCAATGAGACAATCATATCAAGACTGTGGTCGTGTTAGTTTAGCATGAAGTTCGCTGAATCAGGTATACGTCGTCCCACTTGCGGTCCTCGTCGAGGAAATCAAGCCTTTCAGACGATGTTTAAAGCGCAATTATAGGGACTTGCGTTTAGCTACATCTAATTCCTAAACATCTGTGTTTAACATTTGAAAGTTGAGTATTCAGTGTAAACATTTCATGCGCGCGCATTTACATTGTATTTTCCTAAAACAAATCGCAATATGCCGAGAAGCAAACGATTAACATCATTGCAGTAGTGTTAAGAATAATTTGTTAAAGGTACTATATAGATGTATGTTCCTCGATTTATTAGTATTTAGTTGTATATTGTTAGTAATACTACAATTCATATATGTTGATGGTATTCTGCAGCGAAACTGCGTTTCAAATTTCGGTGACATATTTTTGCAATTTTATTTGTCCGCAAAAAAGTCTGGGAGGCGTTTTGATTACGTCTTGCAGAGGCAGGGCAGCAAGTTGTAAATGCGAAATAACACAATCTCAAACCATGTAATTTTCTCGAACATATATCACAATTAGTATTTATAACAACTATCACACCTCTGTTGACAAACAATTGTTATATAATTTTAAACGATTATTATATCAGAAGTTGTGTTGATTTCAAAAGACAAGCCCTGACGTTTACCCCTTCGTCGTGTCTTCCCGGAAATAGCATAGTTAATCTAACTAACAACAGTGTATAAAGTATATCGGATTTTATTTAAATCGACAATTCATTGTATTTTAAATAAATGTTAATAAGTGAGGAAGTTACACAATCGTTTTATTAATTACAATTAATTAATCTCTTATTATATTTACTATAACAACAAATGTGCCATCATCGCACAGCGGCGTGGACTGTGGCAAGAAGAAGCATGAGTGACAGACATACAATAATTTCGTCTGACAATCACTGTGCGACTTACTACAACATGCAAATTGATTATTAGTGAGGATTTAACATGTTTACCACATGATCAAATAACGAAACGTCGCTTTATATAAACGTGCACACACATCTTATATTATTTTGTTTTGCTCGCGAATAACGCCTGACGACCATGTTTATTTCTTAAAGCCAGCAAACGTACACACAAGACACAGTACACACTGTTCTAGTCTGATATCACATATCCAGTCGCATTTACAAACAACGTACAATATATATAATGGAAATTAGTGCGCAAATGTTCACGGTGTTTCTGTACAAACTATTAATGTTCATATATTGTCAGACAACAGTGCATTATATTTATAAAAGGAAACCGCACACTCATGACGTATTGTGATACGGTTCATCAAATAAGCCTATTCGTAACATTTGATGTTCGTGTCTAGATCAGTGCCAGGGAGTGTCCGCCTTGTCATTTGTATTTTAATACGATGTCACATTACAGTATCTTAACAAACGTTGGCTGAATAGCGAACATTTGTACTTATTTGAGATGAAGACAGTGTTTCCCTAATATTTAAATATTTTATTATAAACGGCAACTACGTATTTGCACTGGGTAGTATATAACACAAATGTCGACCCAATAATTGCTTTGCCATTCGCCACAAATTTAGGACACATTGTTTCTTCAAAATGGTAAAAGTATCTATCCTTTATTGAGACATAATATTATACGCATAAGTTATGCGGATTTATATCAACCCACCCCCATTTAAGTGAGTTTACACAGGATTTCAACATGTTTTGGTCAAATGTGTAATATTGTAATTTAAAGAGAGTACTATCAAATATAAATGACCAGATTGTCATTCGCCACGGCGTAGGAATAATGCTACATGTCAATTCCGTACAAGTGGAAGGTACTATATTTCACAGATCATAGCCACGCCCACTTTACAGATGATTCGCCTACTTGAGCACGTGTGCATTGGCATCGCCAACAGGAAACACTGTTGGTGGGAACAAAGCGCTCGTGTGTAGTTCGAAATGCAGGTGCGCGTGCTTATCCACAGTGCATCCAACGATCTGCGGCGGTCTAGTCTCACATGCCGGAGAAACATGCGAGGTGCCACCATTTTGAGGTCCTTGGTGTACACGTTCATCTTTCTGAGCTTCCTTGTTTCCTCTGAATCACGGCCCACTGTCAGGTTCCAGCCTGGTTCCGAATATGTCTACAAATATGAGGGATTCACCCACATTAAAGATGTCGCTGAGATTAAAATATCAGCGCAAGTTGGTTTGTTTTGAAACATCGTACGACTAATCCTTGCTAATTCCATTATACACCATAACATATTAATTTGCAAACGTGGGTCTCGTCACACAAAAAAACAAGCTTTTGTAAACAGACTGAAGTACTTTTATGGCTTTGCTAGGGACTTTATTGCCATTACTCCATGCATTGTTTGCGGCAAAATACGAGACAACCCCTTTCTACTCAATCAACACTATACAAGTACTCTCAGAAATTCACACAACCTGCATAATGCCATTTCTATTGGGAACTCTCTCGGAGGGTAATGGCGGACGAATACTTAATGTGGTCTTACCCCATCAGCTCTGAAGACTGGGAGGAAGATGCCGAAAATCACACTGCTTAGCGTCAAACTGCTTGGTATCAGACTGTATACAGAGGCATTGGATGTGCTGACGAAAAGAGACACGAGCATGCGGTATAAATAATATAAACATACTTCAATATTAAAAACATAAATTACCGGCCTACAAATAAAAATGCCAAAAATAACGTCATATGGGATTGAAGCCTGCGACCAAAATATTTTAGTTTTGCTGCATTGTCCACTGGTCTCACAGGCAGTGCTCTGCATACAAACCTTCTTAATAAATGCAGTGGGCTTTCCAGAGAACCTCCTGCGTTATTCAGATGTTTCATTATGTTATACACACACACACACACACACACACACACACACACACACACACACACACACACACACACACACACACAC
Organism: Paraescarpia echinospica; assembly: GCA_020002185.1. Classification (NCBI taxonomy): domain Eukaryota; kingdom Metazoa; phylum Annelida; class Polychaeta; order Sabellida; family Siboglinidae; genus Paraescarpia; species Paraescarpia echinospica. The sequence continues at coordinate 76,965 of CM034541.1, read as the reverse complement.
ACACACACACACACACACACACACACACACACACACACACACACACACACACACACATATACAAACAAAAAACGAATACAGACAGTGTTAATTAAAATATATAAAATGTGAGCTTGATTGTGTTTAATTTGTTCTGCTGTGTAAGTTGTGCCAATAAAAAGGTAAGTTCTTGCATAACGTGCATATCGAGTCTTTAGTTAGGACTGCATGCTTAAAATGTTTTACATTTTACCCCTTGTAGATCTGTTCAATCGAACATCATCTCAATGTTTTTGGGAAGCATTCAGCCCCACTGCAATTACTGCACAATGTCTATGTTCATACACAAGTATCCACCACTATGTAGAGCCAAGTAATCATTCGATCTTACTGCTGAATTAACTGAATATAAGCGAAGTTTTACAATGATGGTACAAGTGCTGCCACCTCTTGGATTAATTATTGGTATCCGATAGGCTTACAAGCAGAGATTAGGACGCTACCCACCAGGGGCCGCCAGGGATAACAGGTTCATTTGTTGATTGCGATGTACAGCTGTCAATGCATGTAATAGCCACTGTGTTCAACGTTCCATTTTAGCTATATCTGTGTCTGCAATATCATGGCAAACAAGGATTTTCGAGAGATGACAATTCCTCAAATGAAGGGAGAATTTAAACGCAGAAATGGTAGACTGTCCGGAAGAAAAGCTGATCTTGTTGAAAGGCATGTGGGGCGATAATATGTGTTTGTGATAATCACGCTGCGTCTTTGAGTTTGACTATAGGAAATGTACTCGCTTCGTCTTTGAGTTTGACTACAGGAAATGTACTATGGTTTGCCTGATACGGGTATGTGTTTTCGTAATACGATCAATTCCAAGTTAGGAAACGACATTAACATTAAATTAGTACGGTGAATGACGTATATTTTGAAACAACTCGGTGTTCTATTTTTGACAGCTGTTCCTGTTAGAACTTAGACTGTTACATGGGCACTGGCAGACCACTGAACAGGCAAGATTTTGGTCTTGTCTTTTGCCAAAATTAAGCCAAATTAAGGTCTTGGTCTTTGGCTTGTTTTGACTTGCAAAATTAGGCTGGCATTTTGTCATATAATGCTAACATGGTCAATGCTTATGACACTATTTAATATTACTTGGCTGAAGACCAACTGTTATTGGACCTTAGGTAGGTACGTGGATATCTGTCGATCAGTGTCCGCCATCTTGGTTCCAAATACGTGCTTCCGGGGTCTCACTTGGTGTTGAGGGCATCACCACAAAGAGCGCTCTGTCACTGGCTGTTGGAACAGAAAATCCCAGTGATTCACTGGATATGACGTAGTTGGGATATTCCTTGACTGCCGCGTTTTTGATTTGTTCAAATCCGACAATTATTTAGCCTTGGACGCTTTTCCGAAAACCAGTCCCCATTTCAACACAAAATAAAATTGTGATAAACTCTATAGGCGGTAATGAAAGGTATATAGACATAAAATATAGGTTTTCATCTCATAACTGGCGAAGTTTTAAAACGATCTTATGTTGCGAAGTGGTTTGTCAGCTTGCGGAATCTTGAGATGCAGCAGCGTCGATGCGTAATGGCAAATGAAAATGTTTGCACAATCTCTGCTGATTTAAACATGTTTATATTGTAGAAATCATATATTTTATGTTTTGTGCAGCTGTAGTTATGATTTAGGACATTAGAAATATGTGTTTAATTGCCAGATGATTTATCATAAAGCAGATGATTGTAGATATATGACCGGTTCTTTTCGTCGCTAAAATACGCATTCAGGTCATGTGACCAATTTCTCTCAATCTGATTGGCTCTGGTTCAATGTTTACAAACAAATCACCGTGTGCTCTTAGGGGTGTGATGCAGAGGAAGTGTTTTTACTTTCAGGAAAGGGAATTATTTTGCATTTCAGGTGGAATTTCATTTAAGCCAAACTTGTTAGCTCTGCATATCTATTGAATTGTTATATATTTCTGAAAAATATTGTTTCGTTTTCATGATGTATAGATGCCTCCAAAGAAGGAGTTCTGTGGAGGGTCACCTGGTAGTAGTACCCATGTTGGTATTGAAAAAGCAGCATATTCTGGATAATTTCTCAACTCTTCCAAAGGTTGATGATCTTTGTAATGGACACATACTATACTTGTATATTACCCCGGGGGTGTATAGCAGAGCCAAGACAGAGAGACAATTGCGAGCACATTTTCCATCAATCTATGCTGAACAAGGCTCAAATACCTTAAATAATGCAATTCAGAGAACTGTATCACAAATTATAGACAATAAGTTAAAAAAACTTAGTGATTCAAATGAATTAATCACATTTTCGTCCACATGCAATCAGAAGTTTGACTTGCACGTTGATATTTATCAGGAAATCCAACCAAATACCAGCCATACTAGCACCTAACAGCCCACTGCTCATCGTTGTCATCAAATACTCTGTTCATTCAAAACAACTAAGCAAGAACAGGTATTTAGCTTTGAAAGGTAAAAACAACTGCATTTTGTATATTACTGATTCATTTTTAGGATAGTTTATATAATTTCAGGTGTGGACTGGGAAGAACTTTGGAAACAACACCTCAAAAGCAGCACTGTTATTGGATTTCTTTCAGATTTTAGCTATGAAAGTGACTAACTTAACCCTGGACGGCTGTAATTAATAATATTAACACTAATTAATTAATACTTGTATCTTATATTGCAGTTTTGATTATATCTTTTGAAAGAACTAATTACCCTATATCTACATTCCAAATTTTATGAAGATATCTTTGTTATTAAGGAAGTTACATGCTTTTTTGAGGAAAAAGTCACATTTTCGGTCACACAGCTGTAATGCAAATGTATGTATTTAGTAGGACTAAAACAAAGGCCGATTCCTGAAACAAAAAACCAATAACTCCATTAATATTCAACATAATTAAGTTATTTGGGTATAATTGTTTATGTCTTTTAAAGCTCTTTTCATCAGTGTTATTTGTTTAGACATTGGTCAAGCTTGACATTTTTGTCCACATACCTACCTTAGGCTTTGGCTTGTGTATTTCTTATAACAACTGGTGTTACAATTCTGCAGACCTGAAGCATCAGCGGACTCATTTGCCATGTCAACCCCAAACATCTTATCGTATCGAGACATCAACAGTGACTGTGCAGTATGTATTATCTTTGTGTGTATATCATTTTCAGGGTTGGGGTCCAGTACTTGTAGTTATGTACAATTGTTATTTGGGGTTTTAATTTATACAGTGATTTTACTTGTTGAGTTGTATTTGCCAGTTTTTATTTCTAGCATTCAAACTCTACTTAGTCATTGGGTTTAAGTTAGGCAAAGCTGTGTTGTTACTAATAGTAGTAGTGTGTGCGTGTGTGTGTTTGTTTGTGTGTGTGTGTGTGTGTGTGTGTGTGTGTGTGTGTGTGTATGTGTGTGTGTGTGTGCTGAGAAATGTTAGTCTGTTCATTTGATGGCATTTCTCATCGACTGCTCAGCTGATGTTTATTTGCTTGTTGTAGAATGTGCGGCTGACTGCTCCAAGTGTTCTGCGGCGAACGACTCTTGCAACTCACCCTTAGTCTATGACAGTACTTCAAAGACATGCAAAGGTATGTACTGCATTCTACAGTGTTTGTCATTAATACACATTCAAGTTCAACATTGGTTATTTGTTGTACATTGTGCTGGTGGTGCAACACCAGTAGACCAAATGGTGTGTTGAGTTTGTAATGATGTCCATCCATATACGTAAAATATCATGGGGTGTCCAACACAAACAAATAAGTTATAGGTGTGAAAACTCATTCCCATTTGATGTTTTATCTTGACTAATGCAGTAATACATCCAGTATTCTCGAAACAAACGTGTCCCATCACAAAATGATCTAAAAAAATTCACGCATATCACACCAAAACGGTATTTTCAAGTGCACTCTTTGCGCGGACGGATCAGTAATATGGTCTTACCCCAAATTGATGTCCTGCATGTTACAAATCTTCACGAAGGCTACACTGATATCAAGCTACACATATAACTAGATTAACCGTAAAGGGGAATGTATGTTACCTTTTCATCTCCGTCATGTAAGTTACAAGAAAATAGTACGTAAGTTATAGGTGTGAAAACTCATACCCATTTAATGTTTTATCTTGTCTAATGCAGTAGTACATCCAGTATTCTCGAAACAAACGTGTCCCATCACAAAGTGATCTAAAAAAATTCACGCATATCACACCAAAACGGTATTTTCAAGTGCACTCTTTGCGCGGACGGATCAGTAATGTGGTCTTACCCCAAATTGATGTCCTGCATGTTACAAATCTTCACGAAGGTTAGACTGATATCAAGCTACACATATAACTAGATTAACCGCAAAGGGGAATGTATGTTACCCTTTCATCTCCGTCACGTAAGTTACAAGAAAATAGTACGTAAGTTATAGGTGTGAAAACTCATTCCCATTTGATGTTTTATCTTGTCTAATGCAGTAGTACATCCAGTATTCTCGAAACAAACGTGTCCCATCACAAAGTGATCGAAAAAAATTCACGCATATCACACCAAAACGGTATTTTCAAGTGCACTCTTTGCGCGGACGGATCAGTAATGTGGTCTTACCCCAAATTTATGTCCTGCATGTTACAAATCTTTAAGAAGGCTACACTGATATCAAGCTACACATATAACTAGATTAACCGTAAAAGGGAATGTATGTTACCCTTTCATCTCCGTCACGTAAGTTACAAGAAAATAGTACGTAAGTTATAGGTGAGAAAACTCATTCCCATTTGATGTTTTATTTTGTTTAATGCAGTAGTACATTCAGTATTCTAGAAACAAACGTGTCCCATCATAAAGTGATCGAAAAAATCACGCATATCACATCAAAACGGTATTTTCAAGTGCACTCTTTACGCGGACGGATCAGTAATGTGGTCTTACCCCAAATTGATGTCCTGCATGTTACAAATCTTCACGAAGGCTAGACTGATATCAAGCTACACATATAACTAGATTAACCGCAAAGGGGAATGTATGTTACCCGTTCATCACCGTCACGTAAGTTAGAAGAAAATAGTAAGTAAGTTATAGGTGTGAAAACTCATTCCCATTTGATGTTTTATTTTGACTAATGCAGTAGTACATCCAGTATTCTCGAAACAAACGTGTCCCATCACAAAGTGATCTAAAAAAATTCACGCATATCACACCAAAACGGTATATTCAAGTGCACTCTTTGCGCGGACGGATCAGTAATATTGTCTTACCCCAAATTGATGTCCTGCATGTTACAAATCTTCACGAAGGCTACACTGATATGAAGTTACACATAAAACTAGATTAACCGTAAAGGGGAATGTGTGGTATCCTTTCATCTCCGTCACTTAAGTTACAAAAAAATAGTACGTAAGTTATAGGTGTGAAAACTCATTCCCATTTGATGTTTTATCTTGATTAATGCAGTAGTACATCCAGTATTCTCGAAACAAACGTGTCCCATCACAAAGTGATCTAAAAAAATTCACGCATATCACACCAAAACGGTATTTTCAAGTGCACTCTTTGCGCGGACGGATCAGTAATGTGGTCTTACCCCAAATTGATGTCCTGCATGTTACAAATCTTCCCGAAGGTTAGACTGATATCAAGCTACACATATAACTAGATTAACCGCAAAGGGGAATGTATGTTACCCTTTCATCTCCGTCACGTAAGTTACAAGAAAATAGTACGTAAGTTATAGGTGTGAAAACTCATTCCCATTTGATGTTTTATCTTGTCTAATGCAGTAGTACATCTAGTATTCTCGAAACAAACGTGTCCCATCAGAAAGTGATTGAAAACAATTCACGCATATCACACCAAAACGGTATTTTCAAGTGCACTCTTTGCGCGGACGGATCAGTAATGTGGTCTTACCCCAAATTGATGTCCTGCATGTTACAAATCTTCACGAAGGCTAGACTGATATCAGGCTACACATATAACTAGATTAACCGCAAAGGGGAATGTATGTTACCCGTTCATCACCGTCACGTAAGTTACAAGAAAATAGTACGTAAGTTATAGGTGTGAAAACTCATTCCCATTTGATGTTTTATCTTGTCTAATGCAGTAGTACATCCAGTATTCTCGAAACAAACGTGTCCCATCACAAAGTGATCTAAAAAAATTCACGCATATCACAACAAAACGGTATTTTCAAGTGCACTCTTTGCGTGGACGGATCAGTAATATTGTCTTACCCCAAATTGATGTCCTGCATGTTACAAATCTTCACGAAGGCTACACTGATATGAAGCTACACATAAAACTAGATTAACCGTAAAGGGGAATGTGTGGTATCCTTTCATCTCCGTCACTTAAGTTACAAGAAAATAGTACGTAAGTTATAGGTGTGAAAACTCATTCCCATTTGATGTTTTATCTTGATTAATGCAGTAGTACATCCAGTATTCTCGAAACAAACGTATCCCATCACAAAGTGATCTAAAAAAATTCACGCATATCACACCAAAACGGTATTTTCAAGTGCATTCTTTGCGCGGACGGATCAGTAATGTGGTCTTACCCCAAATTGATGTCCTGCATGTTACACATCTTTAAGAAGGCTAGACTGATATCAAGCTACACATATAACTAGATTATCCGCAAAGGGGAATGTATGTTACCCGTTCATCACCGTCACGTAAGTTAGAAGAAAATAGTAAGTAAGTTATAGGTGTGAAAACTCATTCCCATTTGATGTTTTATCTTGACTAATGCAGTAGTACATCCAGTATTCTCGAAACAAACGTGTCCCATCACAAAGTGATCTAAAAAAATTCACGAATATCACACCAAAACGGTATTTTCAAGTGCATTCTTTGCGCGGACGGATCAGTAATGTGGTCTTACCCCAAATTGATGTCCTGCATGTTACAAATCTTCACGAAGGCTAGACTGATATCAAGCTACACATATAACTAGATTAACCGCAAAGGGGAATGTATGTTACCCGTTCATCACCGTCACGTAAGTTACAAGAAAATAGTACGTAAGTTATAGGTGTGAAAACTCATTCCCATTTGATGTTTTATCTTGTCTAATGCAGTAGTACATCCAGTATTCTCGAAACAAACGTGTCCCATCACAAAGTGATCGAAAAAAATTCACGCATATCACACCAAAACGGTATTTTCAAGTGCACTCTTTGCGCGGACGGATCAGTAATGTGGTCTTACCCCAAATTGATGTCCTGCATGTTACAAATCTTCACGAAGGCTAGACTGATATCAAGCTACACATATAACTAGATTAACCGAAAGGGGAATGTATGTTACCCTTTCATCTCCGTCACGTAAGTTACAAGAAAATAGTACGTAAGTTATAGGTGTGAAAACTCATTCCCATTTGATGTTTTATCTTGACTAATGCAGTAGTACATCCAGTATTCTCGAAACAAACGTATCCCATAACAAAGTGATCTAAAAAAATTACGCATATCACGCAAAACGGTATTTTCAAATTGCACTCTTTTGCGCGGACGGATCCAGTAATGTGGTCTTACCCCAAATTGATATCCTGCGCCCAGTACATCTTTAAAGAGAGGCTACACTGATATCCAAGCTACACATATAACTAGATTAACCGTAAAGGGAATGTATGTTACCCTTTCATCCTCCGTCACGTAAGTTACAAGAAAATAATTGCGTAAAGTTGGGTGTGAAAACTCATTCCCATTGATGTTTTATCTTGAATAAGAAATGCAGTAGAGTACATCGAGTATTCTCGAAACAAACGTGTCCCATCACAAAGTGATCGAAAAAAAATCACGCATATCACACCAAGACGGTATTTTCAAGTGCACTCTTTGCGCGGACGGATCAGTAATGTGGTCTTACCCCAAATTGATGTCCTGCATGTTACAAATCTTCACGAAGGCTAGACTGATATCAAGCTACACATATAACTAGATTAACCGCAAAGGGGAATGTATGTTACCCGTTCATCACCGTCACGTAAGTTACAAGAAAATAGTAAGTAAGTTATAGGTGAGAAAACTCATTCCCATTTGATGTTTTATCTTGACTAATGCAGTAGTACATCCAGTATTCTCGAAACAAACGTGTCCCATCACAAAGTGATCTAAAAAAATTCACGCATATCACACCAAAACGGTATTTTCAAGTGCACTCTTTGCGCGGACGGATCAGTAATATTGTCTTACCCCAAATTGATGTCCTGCATGTTACAAATCTTCACGAAGGCTACACTGATATGAAGCTACACATAAAACTAGATTAACCGTAAAGGGGAATGTGTGGTATCCTTTCATCTCCGTCACTTAAGTTACAAGAAAATAGTACGTAAGTTATAGGTGTGAAAACTCATTCCCATTTGATGTTTTATCTTGATTAATGCAGTAGTACATCCAGTATTCTCCAGAACATCCCATCACAAAAGTGATCTAAAAAATTCACGCATATCACGCACCGAGCAGGTATTTTCAAGTGCGATTTCTTTTGCGCGGACGGATCAGTAATGTGGTGTTACTTACCCAAATTGATGTCCTGCATGTTACACATCTTTAAGAAGGCTACACTGATATCAAGCTACACATATAACTAGATTAACCGTAAAAGGGAATGTATGTTACCCTTTCATCTCCGTCACGTAAGTTACAAGAAAATAGTACGTAAGTTATAGGTGTGAAAACTCATTCCCATTTGATGTTTTGTCTTGACTAATGCAGTAGTACATCCAGTATTCTCGAAACAAATGTGTCCCATCACAGAGTGATCGAAAAAAAATCACGCATATCACACCAAGACGGTATTTTCAAGTGCACTCTTTGCGCGGACGGATCAGTAATGTGGTCTTACCCCAAATTGATGTCCTGCACGTTACAAATCTTCACGAAGGCTAGACTGATATTAGACTACACATATAAC
>CM034541.1:49074-67028 GCA_020002185.1 Paraescarpia echinospica | reverse complement strand
TACACATATAACTGAATTAACCGCAAAGGGGAATGTATGTTACCCTTTCATCTCCGTCACGTAAGTTACAAGAAAATAGTACGTAAGTTATAGGTGTGAAAACTCATTCCCATTTGATGTTTTATATTGACTAATGCAGTAGTACATCCAGTATTCTCGAAACAAACGTGTCCCATCACAAAGTGATCTAAAAAAATTCACGCATATCACACCAAAACGGTATTTTCAAGTGCACTCTTTGCGCGGACGGATCAGTAATGTGGTCTTACCCCAAATTGATATCCTGCATGTTACACATCTTTAAGAAGGCTACACTGATATCAAGCTACACATATAACTAGATTAACCGCAAAGGGGAATGTATGTTACACGTTCAACACCGTCACGTAAGTTACAAGAAAATGGTACGTAAGTCATAGGTGTGAAAACTCATTCCCATTTGATGTTTCATCTTGACTAATGCAGTAGTACATCCAGTATTCTCGAAACAAACGTGTCCCATCACAAAGTGATCGAAAAAAAATCACGCATATCACACCAAGACGGTATTTTCAAGTGCACTCTTTGCGCGGACGGATAAGTAATGTGGTCTTACCCCAAATTGATGTCCTGCATGTTACAAATCTTCACGAAGGCTATACTGATATCAATCTACACATATAACTAGATTAACCGCAAAGAGGGAATCGTATGTTACCCGTTCATCACCGTCACGTAAGTTACAAGAAAATAGTAGTAAGTTATAGGTGTGAAAACTCATTCCCAATTTTGATGTTTTATCTTGACTAATGCAGTAGTACATCCAGTATTCTCGAAACAAACGTGTGTCCCATCACAAAGCGACCAAAAATTCACGCATATCACACCAAACGGTATTTTCGCGCACCTTTGCGCTGACGGATCAGTAATATGGTTCTTACCCTCAAATTGATGTCCTGCATGTTACAAATCTTCACGAAGGCTAGACAGATATCAATCTACACATATAACTAGATTAACCGCAAAGGGGAATGTATGTTACCCGTTCATCACCGTCACTTAAGTTACAAGAAAATAGTACGTAAGTTATAGGTGTGAAAACTCATTCCCATTTGATGTTTTATCTTGACTAATGCAGAAGTACATCCAGTATTCTCGAAACAAACGTGTCCCATCACAAAGTGATCTAAAAAAATTCACGCATATCACACCAAAACGGTATTTTCAAGTGCACTCTTTGCGCGGACGGATCAGTAATGTGGTCTTACCCCAAATTGATGTCCTGCATGTTACAAATCTTCACGAAGGTTAGACTGATAACAAGCTACACATATAAGTAGATTAACCGCAAAGGGGAATGTATGTTACCCTTTCATCTCCGTCACGTAAGTTACAAGAAAATAGTACGTAAGTTATAGGTGTGAAAACTCATTCCCATTTGATGTTTTATCTTGACTAATGCAGTAGTACATCCAGTATTCTCGAAACAAACGTATCCCATCACAAAGTGATCTAAAAAAATTCACGCATATCAAACCAAGACGGTATTTTCAAGTGCATTCTTTGCGCGGACGTATCAGTAATGTGGTCTTACCCCAAATTGATGTCCTGCATGTTACAAATCTTCACGAAGGCTAGACTGATTTCAAGCTACACATATAACTAGATTAACCGCAAAGTGGAATGTATGTTACCCGTTCATCACCGTCAGGTAAGTTACAAGAAAATAGTACGTAAGTTATAGGTGTGAAAACTCATTCCCATTTGATGTTTTATCTTGACTAATGCAGTAGTACATCCAGTATTCTCGAAACAAACGTGTCCCATCACAAAGTGATCTAAAAAAATTCACGCATAGCACACCAAAACGGTATTTTCAAGTGCACTCTTTTCGTGGATGGATGAGTAATGTGGTCTTACTCCAAATTGATGTCCTGCATGTTACAAATCTTCACGAAGGCTAGACTGATATCAAGCTACACATATCACTAGATTAACCGCAAAGAGGAATGTATGTTACCCTTTCATCTCAGTCACGTAAGTTAAAAAAGAAAATAATACGTAAGTTATAGGTGTGAAAACTCATTCCCATTTGATGTTTTATCTTGACTAATGCAGTAGTACATCCAGTATTCTCGAAACAAACGTATCCCATAACAAAGTGATCTAAAAAAATTCACGCATATCACACCAAAACGGTATTTTCAAGTGAACACTTTGCGCGGACGGATCAGTAATGTGGTCTTACCCCAAATTGATTTCCTGCATGTTACAAATCTTCACGAAGGCTAGACTGATATCAAGCTACACATATAACTAGATTAACCGCAAAGGGGAATGTATGTTACACGTTCATCACCGTCACGTAAGTTACAAGAAAATAGTACGTAAGTTATAGGTGTGAAAACTCATTCCCATTTGATGTTTTATCTTGTCTAATGCAGTAGTACATCCAGTATTCTCGAAACAAACGTGTCCCATCACAAAGTGATCGAAAAAAACTCACGCATAACACACCAAAACGGTATTTTCAAGTGCACTCTTTGCGCGGACGGATCAGTAATGTGGTCTTACCCCAAATTGATGTCCTGCATGTTACAAATCTTCACGAAGGTTAGACTGATATCAAGCTACACATATAACTAGATTAACCGCAAAGGGGAATGTATGTTACCCTTTCATCTCCATCACGTAAGTTACAAGAAAATAGTACGTTAGTTATAGGTGTGAAAACTCATTCCCATTTGATGTTTTATCTTGTCTAATGCAGTAGTACATTAAGTATTCTCGAAACAAACGTGTCCCATCACAAAGTGATCGAAAAAAATTCACGCATATCACACCAAAACGGTATTTTCAAGTGCACTCTATGCGCGGACGGATCAGTAATGTGGTCTTACCCCAAATTGATGTTCTGCATGTTACAAATCTTCAAGAAGGCTAGACTGATATCAAGCTACACATATCATTAGATTAACCGAAAAGGGGAATGTATGTTACCCTTTCATCTCCGTCACGTAAGTTACAAGAAAATAGTACGTTAGTTATAGGTGTGAAAACTCATTCCCATTTGATGTTTTATCTTGTCTAATGCAGTAGTACATCCAGTATTCTCGAAACAAACGTGTCCCATCACAAAGTGATTGAACAAAATTCACGCATATCACACCAAAACGGTATTTTCAAGTGCACTCTGCGCGGACGGATCAGTAATGTGGTCTTACCCCAAATTGATGTCTTGCATGTTACAAATCTTCACGAAGGCTAGACTGATATCAAGCTACACATATTACTAGATTAACCGCAAAGGGGAATGTATGTTACCCGTTCATCACCGTCACGTAAGTTACAAGAAAATAGTACGTAAGTTATAGGTGTGAAAACTCATTCCCATTTGATGTTTTATCTTGACTAATGCAGTAGTACATCCAGTATTCTCGAAACAAACGTGTCCCATCACAAAGTGATCTAAAAAAATTCACGCATATCACACCAAAACGGTATTTTCAAGTGCACTCTTTGCGCGGACGGATCAGTAATATGGTCTTACCCCAAATTGATGTCCTGCATGTTACAAATCTTCACGAAAGCTACACTGATATGAAGCTACACATAAAACTATATTAACCGTAAAGGGGAATGTATGTTATCCTTTCATCTCCGTCACTTAAATTACAAGAAAATAGTACGTAAGTTATAGGTGTGAAAACTCATTCCCATTTGATGTTTTATCTTGACTAATGCAGTAGTACATCCAGTATTCTCGAAACAAACGTATCCCATCACAAAGTGATCTAAAAAAATTCACGCATATCACACCAAAACGGTATTTTCAAGTACATTCTTTGCGCGGACGGATCAGTAATGTGGTCTTACCCCAAATTGATGTCCTGCATGTTACAAATCTTCACGAAGGCTAGACTGATTTCAAGCTACACATATAACTAGATTAACCGCAAAGTGGAATGTATGTTACCCGTTCATCACCGTCAGGTAAGTTACAAGAAAATAGTACGTAAGTTATAGGTGTGAAAACTCATTCCCATTTGATGTTTTATATTGACTAATGCAGTAGTACATCCAGTATTCTCGAAACAAACGTGTCCCATCACAAAGTGATCTAAAAAAATTCACGCATATCACACCAAAACGGTATTTTCAAGTGCACTCTTTGCGCGGACGGATCAGTAATGTGGTCTTACCCCAAATTGATATCCTGCATGTTACACATCTTTAAGAAGGCTACACTGATATCAAGCTACACATATAACTAGATTAACCGCAAAGGGGAATGTATGTTACACGTTCAACACCGTCACGTAAGTTACAAGAAAATGGTACGTAAGTTATAGGTGTGAAAACTCATTCCCATTTGATGTTTTATCTTGACTAATGCAGTAGTACATCCAGTATTCTCGAAACAAACGTATCCCATAACAAAGTGATCTATAAAAATTGACGCATATCACACCAAAACGGTATTTTCAAGTGAACACTTTGCGCGGACGGATCAGTAATGTGGTCTTACCCCAAATTGATGTCCTGCATGTTACAAATCTTCACGAAGGCTAGACTGATATCAAGCTACACATATAACTAGATTAACCGCAAAGGGGAATGTATGTTACACGTTCATCACCGTCACGTAAGTTACAAAAAAATAGTACGTAAGTTATAGGTGTGAAAACTCATTCCCATTTGATGTTTTATCTTGACTAATGCAGTAGTACATCCAGTATTCTCGAAACAAACGTGTCCCATCACAAAGTGATGTAAACAAATTCACGCATATCACACCAAAACGGTATTTTCAAGTGCTCTCTTTGCGCGGACGGATCAGTAATGTGGTCTTACCCCAAATTGAAGTCCTGTATGTTACACATTTTTAAGAAGGCTACACTGATATCAAGCTACACATATAACTAGATTAACCGTAAAAGGGATTGTATGTTACCCTTTCATCTCCGTCACGTAAGTTACAAGAAAATAGTACGTAAGTTATAGGTGTGAAAAACTCATTCCCATTTGATGTTTTGTCTTGACTAATGCAGTAGTACATCCAGTATTCTCGAAACAAACGTGTCCCATCACAAAGTGATCGAAAAAAAATCACGCATATCACACCAAGACGGTATTTTCAAGTAAACACTTTGCGCGGACGGATCAGTAATGTGGTCTTACCCCAAATTGATTTCCTGCATGTTACAAATCTTCACGAAGGCTAGACTGATATCAAGCTACACATATAACTAGATTAACCGCAAAGGGGAATGTATGTTACACGTTCATCACCGTCACGTAAGTTACAAGAAAATAGTACGTAAGTTATAGGTGTGAAAACTCATTCCCATTTGATGTTTTATCTTGACTAATGCAGTAGTACATCCAGTATTCTCCGGCAAACCGTGTCCCATCACAAAGGAAATTGATCTAACAAAATTCACATATCACACCAAAACCCGAGGAGTATTTTCAAATTGCACTCTTTGCGCGGACGGATCAATGTGGTCTTGCAAATTGATGTCCTGCATGTTACAAATCTTTAAAGAAGGCTACACTGATATCAAGCTACGCATAACTAGATTAACCGTAAAGGGGAATGTATTTACCCTTTCATCTCCGTCACGTAAGTTACAAAGAAAATAGTACGTAAGTTATAGGTGTGAAAATTTAATTTCCCATTTGATGATGTTTTATCTTGACTAATGCAGTAGTACATCCAGTATTCTCGAAATAAAACGTATCCCATCACAGAGCTGATCTAAACAAATTCACGCATATCACATCAAAACGGTATTTTCAAGTGCACTCTTTACGCGGACGGATCAGTAATGTGGCCTTACCCAAATTGATGTCCTGCATGTTACAAATCTTCAAGAAGGCTAGACTGATATCAAGCTACACATATCATTAGATTAACCGAAAAGGGGAATGTATGTTACCCTTTCATCTCCGTCACGTAAGTTACAAGAAAATAGTACGTAAGTTTTTGGTGTGAAAACTCATTCCCATTTGATGTTTTATGTTGTCTAATGCAGTAGTACATTCAGCATTCTCGAAACAAACGTGTCCCATCACAAAGTGATCGAAACACGGTATTTTCAAGTGCACTCTTTGCGCGGACGGATCAGTAATGTGGTCTTACCCCAAATTGATGTCCTGCATGTTACAAATCTTCACGAAGGCTATACTGATATCAATCTACACATATAACTAGATTAACCGCAAAGAGGAATGTATGTTACCCGTTCATCACCGTCACGTAAGTTACAAGAAAATAGTAAGTAAGTTATAGGTGTGAAAACTCATTCCCATTTGATGTTTTATCTTGACTAATGCAGTAGTACATCCAGTATTCTCGAAACAAACGTGTCCCATCACAAAGTGATCTAAAACAATTCACGCATATCACACCAAAACGGTATTTTCAAGTGCTCTCTTTGCGCGGACGGATCAGTAATGTGGTCTTACCCCAAATTGAAGTCCTGTATGTTACACATCTTTAAGAAGGCTACACTGATATCAAGCTACACATATAACTAGATTAACCGTAAAAGGGATTGTATGTTACCCTTTCATCTCCGTCACGTAAGTTACAAGAAAATAGTACGTAAGTTATAGGTGTGAAAACTCATTCCCATTTGATGTTTTGTCTTGACTAATGCAGTAGTACATCCAGTATTCTCGAAACAAACGTGTCCCATCACAAAGTGATCGAAAAAAAAATCACGCATATCACACCAAGACGGTATTTTCAAGTGCATTCTTTGCGCGGACGGATCAGTAATGTGGTCTTACCCCAAATTGATGTCCTGCATGTTACAAATCTTCACGAAGGCTAGACTGATATCAAGCTACACATATAACTAGATTAACCGCAAAGGGGAATGTATGTTACCCGTTCATCACCGTCACTTAAGTTACAAGAAAATAGTACGTAAGATATAGGTGTGAAAACTCATTCCCATTTGATGTTTTATCTTGACTAATGCAGTAGTACATCCAGTATTCTCGAAACAAACGTGTCCCATCACAAAGTGATCTAAAAAAATCCACGCATAGCACACCAAAACGGTATTTTCAAGTGCACTCTTTTCGTGGATGGATGAGTAATGTGGTCTTACTCCAAATTGATGTCCTGCATGTTACAAATCTTCACGAAGGCTAGAATGATATCAAGCTACACATATCACTAGATTAACCGCAAAGAGGAATGTATGTTACCCTTTCATCTCAGTCACGTAAGTTAAAAGAAAATAATACGTAAGTTATAGGTGTGAAAACTCATTCCCATTTGATGTTTTATCTTGACTAATGCAGTAGTACATCCAGTATTCTCGAAACAAACGTATCCCATAACAAAGTGATCTAAAAAAATTCACGCATATCACACCAAAACGGTATTTTCAAGTGAACACTTTGCGCGGACGGATCAGTAATGTGGTCTTACCCCAAATTGATGTCCTGCATGTTACAAATCTTCACGAAGGCTAGACTGATATCAAGCTACACATATAACTAGATTAACCGCAAAGGGGAATGTATGTTACACGTTCATCACCGTCACGTAAGTTACAAGAAAATAGTACGTAAGTTATAGGTGTGAAAACTCATTCCCATTTGATGTTTTATCTTGACTAATGCAGTAGTACATCCAGTATTCTCGAAACAAACGTGTCCCATCACAAAGTGATCTAACAAAATTCACGCATATCACACCAAAACGGTATTTTCAAGTGCACTCTTTGCGCGAACGGATCAGTAATGTGGTCTTACCCCAAATTGATGTCCTGCATGTTACAAATCTTTAAGAAGGCTACACTGATATCAAGCTACACATATAACTAGATTAACCGTAAAGGGGAATGTATGTTACCCTTTCATCTCCGTCACGTAAGTTACAAGAAAATAGTACGTAAGTTATAGGTGTGAAAACTCATTCCCATTTGATGTTTTATCTTGACTAATGCAGTAGTACATCCAGTATTCTCGAAACAAACGTATCCCACCACAAAGTGATCTAAACAAATTCACGCATATCACACCAAAACGGTATTTTCAAGTGCACCTATGCGCGGACGGATTAGTAATGTGGTCTTACCCCAAATTGATAAGCCCTGTATGTTACAAATCTTCAAGAAGGCTAGACTGATATCAAGCTACACATATCATTAGATTAACTGAAAAGGGGAATGTATGTTACCCCTTCTATCCCGTCACGTAAGTTACAAGAAAATAGTACGTAAGTTATAGGTGTGAAAACTCATTCCCATTTGATGTTTTATCTTGTCTAATGCAGTAGTACATCCAGTATTCTCGAAACAAACGTGTCCCATCACAAAGTGATCAAAAAAAATTCACGCATATCACACCAAAACGGTATTTTCAAGTGCACTCTTTGCGCGGACGGATCAGTAATGTGGTCTTACCCCAAATTGATATCCTGCATGTTACACATCTTTAAGAAGGCTACACTGATATCAAGCTACACATATAACTAGATTAACCGCAAAGGGGAATGTATGTTACACGTTCAACACCGTCACGTAAGTTACAAGAAAATGGTACGTAAGTCATAGGTGTGAAAACTCATTCCCATTTGATGTTTCATCTTGACTAATGCAGTAGTACATCCAGTATTCTCGAAACAAACGTGTCCCATCACAAAGTGATCGAAAAAAAATCACGCATATCACACCAAGACGGTATTTTCAAGTGCACTCTTTGCGCGGACGGATAAGTAATGTGGTCTTACCCCAAATTGATGTCCTGCATGTTACAAATCTTCACGAAGGCTATACTGATATCAATCTACACATATAACTAGATTAACCGCAAAGAGGAATGTATGTTACCCGTTCATCACCGTCACGTAAGTTACAAGAAAATAGTAAGTAAGTTATAGGTGTGAAAACTCATTCCCATTTGATGTTTTATCTTGTCTAATGCAGTAGTACATCCAGTATTCTCGAAACAAACGTGTCCCATCACAAAGTGATCAAAAAAAATTCACGCATATCACACCAAAACGGTATTTTCAAGTGCACTCTTTGCGCGGACGGATCAGTAATGTGGTCTTACCCCAAATTGATGTCCTGCATGTTACAAATCTTCACGAAGGCTAGACTGATATCAAACTACATATATAACTAGATTAACTGCAAAGGGGAATGTATAAGCTACCCGTTCATCACCGTCACTTAAGTTACAAGAAAATAGTAAGTAAGTTATAGGTGTGAAAACTCATTCCCATTTGATGTTTTATCTTGTCTAATGCAGTAGTACATCCAGTATTCTCGAAACAAACGTGTCCCATCACAAAGTGATCAAAAAAAATTCACGCATATCACACCAAAACGGTATTTTCAAGTGCACTCTTTGCGCGGACGGATCAGTAATGTGGTCTTACCCCAAATTGATGTCCTGCATGTTACAAATCTTCACGAAGGTTAGACTGATAACAAGCTACACATATAAGTAGATTAACCGCAAAGGGGAATGTATGTTACCCTTTCATCTCCGTCACGTAAGTTACAAGAAAATAGTACGTAAGTTATAGGTGTGAAAACTCATTCCCATTTGATGTTTTATCTTGACTAATGCAGTAGTACATCCAGTATTCTCGAAACAAACGTATCCCATCACAAAGTGATCTAAAAAAATTCACGCATATCAAACCAAGACGGTATTTTCAAGTGCATTCTTTGCGCGGACGTATCAGTAATGTGGTCTTACCCCAAATTGATGTCCTGCATGTTACAAATCTTCACGAAGGCTAGACTGATTTCAAGCTACACATATAACTAGATTAACCGCAAAGTGGAATGTATGTTACCCGTTCATCACCGTCAGGTAAGTTACAAGAAAATAGTACGTAAGTTATAGGTGTGAAAACTCATTCCCATTTGATGTTTTATCTTGACTAATGCAGTAGTACATCCAGTATTCTCGAAACAAACGTGTCCCATCACAAAGTGATGTAAAAAAATTCACGCATATCACACCAAAACGGTATTTTCAAGTGCACTCTTTGCGCGGACGGATCAGTAATGTGGTCTTACCCCAAATTGATGTCCTGCATGTTACACATCTTTAAGAAGGCTACACTGATATCAAGCTACACATATAACTAGATTAACCGTAAAAGGGAATGTATGTTACCCTTTCATCTCCGTCACGTAAGTTACAAGAAAATAGTACGTAAGTTATAGGTGTGAAAACTCATTCCCATTTGATGTTTTGTCTTGACTAATGCAGTAGTACATCCAGTATTCTCGAAACAAATGTGTCCCATCACAGAGTGATCGAAAAAAAATCACGCATATCACACCAAGACGGTATTTTCAAGTGCACTCTTTGCGCGGACGGATCAGTAATGTGGTCTTACCCCAAATTGATGTCCTGCACGTTACAAATCTTCACGAAGGCTAGACTGATATTAGACTACACATATAACTAGATTAACCGCAAAGGGGAATGTATGTTACCCGTTCATCACCGTCACGTAAGTTACAAGAAAATAGTTAGTAAGTTATAGGTGTGAAAACTCATTCCCATTTGATGTTTTATCTTGACTAATGCAGTAGTACATCCAGTATTCTCGAAACAAACGTGTCCCATCACAAAGTGATCTAAAAAAATTCACGCATATCACACCAAAACGGTATTTTCAAGTGCACTCTTTGCGCGGACGGATCAGTAATATTGTCTTACCCCAAATTGATGTCCTGCATGTTACAAATCTTCACGAAGGCTACACTGATATGAAGTTACACATAAAACTAGATTAACCGTAAAGGGGAATGTGTGGTATCCTTTCATCTCCGTCACTTAAGTTACAAGAAAATAGTACGTAAGTTATAGGTGTGAAAACTCATTCCCATTTGATGTTTTATCTTGATTAATGCAGTAGTACATTCAGTATTCTCGAAACAAACGTGTCCCATCACAAAGTGATCGAAAAAAATTCACGCATATCAAACCAAGACGGTATTTTCGCGCATTCTTTGCGCGGGACGTATCAGTAATGTGGTCTTACCCCAAATTGATGTCCTGCATGTTACAAATTCACGAAGGCTAGATCAGTTACACATATAACTAGATTAACCGCAAAGTGGAATGCATGTTATCCCGTTCATCACCAGTCAGGTAAGTTACGCTAGGTCAGTACGTAAGTTATAGATGTGAAAACTCATTCCCATTTGATGTTTTATCTTGACTAATGCAGTAGTACATCCAGTATTCTCGAAACAAACGTGTCCCATCACAAAGTGATCTAAAACAATTCACGCATATCACACCAAAACGGTATTTTCAAGTGCTCTCTTTGCGCGGACGGATCAGTAATGTGGTCTTACCCCAAATTGAAGTCCTGTATGTTACACATCTTAAGAAGGCTACACCTTCGATATCAAGCTACACATATATAATCCATATCAACCGTAAAAGGATTGTATGTTACCCCTTTCATCCCGTCACGTAAGTTACAAGAAAATAGTATGTTATAGGTGTGAAAAACTCATTCCCATTTGATGTTTTGGTCTTGGATCTAACGGTGCAGTACATCCAGCACATTCCTCGAAACAAACGTGTCCCATCACAAAGTGATCGGAAAAAAAATCACGGCTATCACAATCTCAAGACGGTACTTTCAAGTGCACTCTTGCGCGGACGGATCAGTAATGTGTCTTAATTTCAAATTCATGTCCTGCATGTTACAAATCTTCACGAAGGCTAGACTGATATCAAGCTACTATATAACTAGATTAACCGCGTGTTGGGAATGTATGTTACCCCTTCATCACCGTCACGGTTACAGGCCAATACGTAAGTTATAGGTGTGAAAACTCATTCCCATTTGATGTTTTATCTTGACTAATGCAGTAGTACATCCAGTATTCTCGAAACAAACGTGTCCCATCACAAAGTGATCTAAAAAAATCCACGCATAGCACACCAAAACGGTATTTTCAAGTGCACTCTTTTCGTGGATGGATGAGTAATGTGGTCTTACTCCAAATTGATGTCCTGCATGTTACAAATCTTCACGAAGGCTAGACTGATATCAAGCTACACATATCACTAGATTAACCGCAAAGAGGAATGTATGTTACCCTTTCATCTTAGTCACGTAAGTTACAAGAAAATAGTACGTAAGTTATAGGTGTGAAAACTCATTCCCATTTGATGTTTTATCTTGACTAATGGAGTAGTACATCCAGTATTCTGGAAACAAACGTATCCCATAACAAAGTGATCTAAATAAATTCACGCATATCACACCAAAACGGTATTTTCAAGTGAACACTTTGCGCGGACGGATCAGTAATGTGGTCTTACCCCAAATTGATGTCCTGCATGTTACAAATCTTCACGAAGGCTAGACTGATATCAAGCTACACATATAACTAGATTAACTGCAAAGGGGAATGTATGTTACACGTTCATCACCGTCACGTAAGTTACAAGAAAATAGTACGTAAGTTATAGGTGTGAAAACTCATTCCCATTTGATGTTTTATCTTGTCTAATGCAGTAGTACATCCAGTATTCTCGAAACAAACGTGTCCCATCACAAAGTGATCGAAAAAAATTCACGCATATCACACCAAAACGGTATTTTCAAAAGTGCACTCTTTGCGCGGACGGATAAATAATAGTCTTACCTCAAATTGGTATGCTGCATGTTACCAAATCTTTAAAAGAGGCTACGCGGTATGAAATGGCTACACATACTAACTAGATTAGCCGTAAAGAGATATGTTACCTTTCATCTCCTCCGTCACGTAAGTTACAGAAAATAGTACGTAAGTTATAGGTGTGAAACTCATTCCCATTTGATGTTTTTATCTTGACCCAATGCAGTAGTACATCCAGTATTCTCAGAAGACAAGCATGCATCATCACAGTGATCTAAACAAATTCACGCATATCACAGGCGAGTATTTTCCAGGGTGCACTCTATGCGCGGACGGATCCAGTAATGTGGTCTTACCCCAAATTGATGTTCTGCATGTTACAAATCTTCAAGAAGGCTGAACTGATATCCAAGCTACACATATAACTAGATTAACCGAAAGGGGAATGTATGTTACCCTTTCATCTCCGTCACGTAATTTACAAGAAAATAGTACTTAAGTTATAGGTGAGAAAACTCATTCCCATTTGATGTTTTATTTTGTCTAATGCAGTAGTACATTCAGTATTCTAGAAACAAACGTGTCCCATCATAAAGTGATCGAAAAAATCACGCATATCACATCAAAACGGTATTTTCAAGTGCACTCTTTACGCGGACGGATCAGTAATGTGGTCTTACCCCAAATTGATGTCCTGCATGTTACAAATCTTCACGAAGGTTAGACTGATATCAACCTACACATATAACTAGATTAACCGCTAAGGGGAATGTATGTTACCCTTTTATCTCCGTCACGTAAGTTACAAGAAAATAGTACGTAAGTTATAGGTGTGAAAACTCATTCCCATTTGATGTTTTATCTTGTCTAATGCAGTAGTACATTCAGTATTCTCGAAACAAACGTGTCCCATCACAAAGTGATCAAAAAATTCACGCATATCACACCAAAACGGTATTTTCAAGTGCACTCTTTGCGCGGACGGATCAGTAATGTGGTCTTACCCCAAATTGATGTCCTGCATGTTACAAATCTTCACGAAGGCTAGACTGATATCAAGCTACACATATAACTAGATTAACCGCAAAGGGGAATGTATGTTACCCTTTCATCTCCGTCACGTAAGTTACAAGAAAATAGTACGTAAGTTTTTGGTGTGAAAACTCATTCCCATTTGATGTTTTATGTTGTCTAATGCAGTAGTACATTCAGTATTCTCGAAACAAACGTGTCCCATCACAGAGTGATCTAAAAAAATTCACGCATATCACGCACCAAGGCAATTTTCCAGTGCACTCTTTGCGCGGACGGATCAGTAATGGTCTTACCCAAATTGATGTCCTGCATGTTACAGTATCTTCACGAGGCTACACTGATGTAAAGCTACACATAAAACTAGATTAACCGTAAAGGAATGTATGTTATCCCTTTCATCTCCGTCACTTAAAGTTACAAGAAAATGGTACGTAGAAGTTATGATTGTGAAAACTCATTCCCCATTTGATGTTTTATCTTGACTAGAAATACGGTAGTACATCCAGTATTCTCGAAACAAACGTATCCCATCACAAAGTGATCTAAAAAAATTCACGCATATCACACCAAAACGGTATTTTCAAGTACATTCTTTGCGCGGACGGATCAGTAATGTGGTCTTACCCCAAATTGATGTCCTGCATGTTACAAATCTTCACGAAGGCTAGACTGATTTCAAGCTACACATATAACTAGATTAACCGCAAAGTGGAATGTATGTTACCCGTTCATCACCGTCAGGTAAGTTACAAGAAAATAGTACGTAAGTTATAGGTGTGAAAACTCATTCCCATTTGGTGTTTTATCTTGACTAATGCAGTAGTACATCCAGTATTCTCGAAACAAACGTGTCCCATCACAAAGTGATCTAAAACAATTCACGCATATCACACCAAAACGGTATTTTCAAGTGCTCTCTTTGCGCGGACGGATCAGTAATGTGGTCTTACCCCAAATTGAAGTCCTGTATGTTACACATCTTTAAGAAGGCTACACTGATATCAAGCTACACATATAACTAGATTAACCGTAAAAGGGATTGTATGTTACCCTTTCATCTCCGTCACGTAAGTTACAAGAAAATAGTACGTAAGTTATAGGTGTGAAAACTCATTCCCATTTGATGTTTTGTCTTGACTAATGCAGTAGTACATCCAGTATTCTCGAAACAAACGTGTCCCATCACAAAGTGATCTAAAAAAATTCACGCATATCACACCAAAACGGTATTTTCAAGTGCACTCTTTGCGCGGACGGATCAGTAATATTGTCTTACCCCAAATTGATGTCCTGCATGTTACAAATCTTCACGAAGGCTAGACTGATATCAAGCTACACATATAACTAGATTAACCGCAAAGGGGAATGTATGTTACCCGTTCATCACCGTCACTTAAGTTACAAGAAAATAGTACGTAAGTTATAGGTGTGAAAACTCATTCCCATTTGATGTTTTATCTTGACTAATGCAGTAGTACATCCAGTATTCTCGAAACAAACGTGTCCCATCACAAAGTGATCTAAAAAAATCCACGCATAGCACACCAAAACGGTATTTTCAAGTGCACTCTTTTCGTGGATGGATGAGTAATGTGGTCTTACTCCAAATTGATGTCCTGCATGTTACAAATCTTCACGAAGGCTAGACTGATATCAAGCTACACATATCACTAGATTAACCGCAAAGAGGAATGTATGTTACCCTTTCATCTCAGTCACGTAAGTTAAAAGAAAATAGTACGTAAGTTATAGGTGTGAAAACTCATTCCCATTTGAAGTTTTATCTTGACTAATGCAGTAGTACATCCAGTATTCTCGAAACAAACGTGTCCCATCACAAAGTGATCTAACAAAATTCACGCATATCACACCAAAACGGTATTTTCAAGTGCACTCTTTGCGCGGACGGATCAGTAATGTGGTCTTACCCCAAATTGATGTCCTGCATGTTACAAATCTTTAAGAAGGCTACACTGATATCAAGCTACACATATAACTAGATTAACCGTAAAGGGGAATGTATGTTACCCTTTCATCTCCGTCACGTAAGTTACAAGAAAATAGTACGTAAGTTATAGGTGTGAAAACTCATTCCCATTTGATGTTTTATCTTGACTAATGCAGTAGTACATCCAGTATTCTCGAAACAAACGTATCCCATCACAAAGTGATCTAAACAAATTCACGCATATCACACCAAAACGGTATTTTCAAGTGCACTCTATGCGCGGACGGATCAGTAATGTGGTCTTACCCCAAATTGATGTTCTGCATGTTACAAATCTTCAAGAAGGCTAGACTGATATCAAGCTACACATATCATTAGATTAACCGAAAAGGGGAATGTATGTTACCCTTTCATCTCCGTCACGTAAGTTACAAGAAAATAGTACGTAAGTTATAGGTGTGAAAACTCATTCCCATTTGATGTTTTATCTTGTCTAATGCATTAGTACATTTAGTATTCTCGAAACAAACGTGTCCCATCACAAAGTGATCGAACAAAATTCACGCATATCACACCAAGATTTGGTATTACTTTCGCGCACTTTACGCGGACGGATCAGTAATGTGGCCTTACCCAAATTGATGTCCTGCATGTTACAAATCTTCAAGAAGGCTAGACTGATATCAAGCTACACATATCATTAGATTAACCGAAAAGGGGAATGTATGTTACCCTTTCATCTCCGTCACGTAAGTTACAAGAAAATAGTACGTAAGTTATAGGTGTGAAAACTCATTCCCATTTGATGTTTTATCTTGTCTAATGCAGTAGTATATCTAGTATTCTCGAAACAAACGTGTCCCATCACAAAGTGATCGAAAAAAATTCACGCATATCACACCAAAACGGTATTTTTAAGTGCACTCTTTGCGCGGACGGATCAGTAATGTGGTCTTACCCCAAATTGATGTCCTGCATGTTACAAATCTTCACGAAGGTTAGACTGATATCAAGCTACACATATAACTAGATTAACCGCAAAGGGGAATGTATGTTACCCTTTCATCTCCGTCACGTAAGTTACAAGAAAATAGTACGTAAGTTATAGGTGTGAAAACTCATTCCCATTTGATGTTTTATCTTGTCTAATGCAGTAGTACATCCAGTATTCTCAAAACAACGTGTCCCATCACAAAGTGATCTTAAAACAATTCACGACATCACACCAAAAACGGTATTTCTCAAGTGCCTCTTTGCGCGGACGGATCAGCGTAATGTGGTCTTTACTCCCAAATTGAAGTCCCAGTATGTTACATCTTTAAGAAGGCTACAATTCGGATATCCGTTGCCACATATATAACTAGGACACCGTAAAAAGGGATTGTATGTTACCTTTCATCTCCGGGTCACGTAAGTTACAAGAAAATAGTACGTAAGTTATGGGTGAAAACTCATTCCCATTTGATGCCTTTGTCTCTTGACTAATGCAGTAGTACATCCAGTATTCTCGAAACAAACGTGTCCCATCGCCAAGTGATCGAAAAAAATCACGCATATCACACCAAGACGGTATTTCTGCGCACTCTTTGCGCGGACGGATCAGTAATATGGTCTTACCCCAAATTGATGTCCTGCATGTTACAAATCTTCACGAAGGCTAGACTGATATCAAGCTACACATATAACTAGATTAACCGCAAAGGGGAATGTATGTTACCCGTTCATCACCGTCACTTAAGTTACAAGAAAATAGTAAGTAAGTTATAGGTGTGAAAACTCATTCCCATTTGATGTTTTATCTTGACTAATGCAGAAGTACATCCAGTATTCTCGAAACAAACGTGTCCCATCACAAAGTGATCTAAAAAAATTCACGCATATCACACCAAAACGGTATTTTCAAGTGCACTCTTTGCTCGGACGGATCAGTAATATGGTCTTACCCCAAATTGATGTCCTGCATGTTACAAATCTTCACGAAGGCTACACTGATATGAAGCTACACATAAAACTAGATTAACCGTAAAGGGGAATGTATGTTATCCTTTCATCTCCGTCACTTAAGTTACAAGAAAATAGTACGTAAGTTATAGGTGTGAAAACTCATTCCCATTTGATGTTTTATCTTGACTAATGCAGTAGTACATCCAGTATTCTCGAAACAAACGTATCCCATCGCAAAGTGATCTAAAAAAATTCACGCACATCAAACCAAGACGGTATTTTCAAGTGCATTCTTTGCGCGGACGTATCAGTAATGTGGTCTTACCCCAAATTGATGTCCTGCATGTTACAAATCTTCACGAAGGCTAGACTGATTTCAAGCTACACATATAACTAGATTAACCGCAAAG